>BLSH010307828.1:278355-294843 GCA_018402905.1 Glandirana rugosa
TATCTCTCCCTAGTCCACAATCAGATCCTTCTGTGCAGCAGGATGAGGTATGAAATCTGTCTCTCAAAGCAGCAGTACTAGTATCTCTCCCTAGTCCAGTCAGATCGTTCTTTGCAGCAGGATGAGATGTGAAATCTGTCTCTCAAAGCACCAGCACTAATATCTCTCCCTCAAAGCAGCAGTACTAGTATCTCTCCCTAGTCCTCAGTAATGCAGGATGAGATGTTCTGAAATCTGTCCCTAACAGAGCCAGCAGCATCCTCTCCCTAAACTATTATCAGAGCATATGACATGCAGCACGGTGACTCCAGGCCCACATAGAGGCTGGGTCTCATGGTGCACTGGCCAATCACAGCCATGCCATTAGTAGGCATGGCTGTGATGGCTTCTAGGGAAAACCAGTGAAACACTTGTTGATTGGCTGCCCTTGGCAGCTTCTCAACACGTGGAGTAAAATAGCAGATCCCCGGACCCGAACCCGGACTTTTTTTGAAAAGTCCGGGTTCGGGTCCAGGTTCCGGACACCCAAAAGAACTTTACAGTCCGGGTTCGCTCAACACTACCTTTGACCAATCTTTAGATAAAAACAGACCCTTGGGTAACCAACTTTTACGCCCGACTAAAGTAAGCTTGCGTATAGCCAAACTCCTTCATTCTTATAACTTAATTGATGTATGGAGGGACAGACATCCCCGTTATAGGGACTTTACTCATTTCTCTAGCCCCCACAACTCATATTCTAGAATAGATCATCTATTAACCCCATTTTATACCTTACCAACCATTACAGACTCCCACATTCATGACACAGCCCTATCAGACCACTCTCTGGTGTCATTGTCCATCCGCATCCAGTCCAGACTATTCCCTAAACCGTTCTGGAGACTAAATGAGTCGTTACTCACAGACCCGGTAAATGTCTCTGGAATAGAAAATAGTCTTCGGGAATACTTCTCTACTAAAGTTACAGGAGACACACCGGTTGAATCAGTTTGGGCTGCCCATAAAGCCTTTATCAGAGGTAAACTTATTCAGTTAGCGTCTAGGATTAAAAAAGAAAGAGGATTTAATTTACAAAAGCTTGAGGAGTCATTTATTGCAGCTAAAGCTGAGCACAAGGCTCATCCCTCTCAATCTCTCTTAGACAAGCTTGACAAAGTGAAATTAGAGCTTAATCTTGCGCTCACGACGAAAGCAGAGAAGGCCATTCGCTGGTCTAAAAATACATTTTATACGCAGGGAAATAAAATGGGTTCTTTTCTGGCCAGGAAGCTCACTCCCCGGGCAAGGCATCTTGCTATGCCCAAAATCAGGGTAGATGGTAATTCACCTTCCTCCAACCCGAACACAGTTATTGGGGCCTTTAAAAAATTTTATGAGAATTTGTACACCCCCAAGACCGATGAGAATGTAGATTCAATAACGTAGTTTCTTGACGGGGTTTCTCTACCCCATCTCTTGGATGATCATAGAGATATAATGGATGAAGCAATTTTGGTAGAGGAGGTGTTGGGGGTCATCAAAGCTCTTAAACAGGGCTCAGCCCCAGGACCTGCCGGTCTCCCGGGCCCTTACTATAAAACATTTGCCAAAACTTTGGCTCCTCACATGGCAAAATTTTTTAACTCTAAAATGAAAGGGGACCCTGTCGAGAAGCATCTCAACACTGCATACATAACTGAGATCCCTAAACCTGAGAAAAACCCAGAGGAATTAGACAATTATCGTCCTATTTCTCTTATAAATAATGACCTGAAGATTCTAACTAAGATTATGGCAAACCAGCTAGCATCCTTTATAAGTCAATATATTGATAAGGACCAGGTGGGTTTCATTCCGGGCAGACAAGGACCTGATCAAGTTAGAAGGGCAATTGACATAGTTTCTATACTTCAATCCAATTGGACAGGAGGACAGGCCCAGAGGGGGATGTTGCTCTTCTTGGATCTATGTAAGGCGTTCGACTCGGTCTTTTGGACCTATCTGTTGTCTCTGCTGAAGCAATGGGGTTTCAGGGAAAGGTTTATAGGCCTAATCAGAGCACTCTACTCGACACCACAAGCTATGATCAAACTGCAGGGGTTCTACTCTGATTCTTTTCCAATCAAAATGGGAATCAGGCAGGGCTGTCCATTATCCCCGCTACTTTTCGCCATTGCAATAGAGACCCTTGCCATAGCCATCAGAGATAATCAACTTATCAAAGGGGTGTTATGTGGTCAACAAGAGCACAAATGTGGCCTCTTCACTGATGATCTACTGGTCTTCATAACTACCCAAAGTCCTCCCTTCCCAATTTGTGTCAGCTCCTCAAAGATTTCTCTGAGATCTCTGGCCTCAGAGTAAATTATTCTAAATCACAAGCCCTAAATGTCTCTCTACCACCTGAGATAATCACCAAGCTTAAGAAGGACTTCAAGTTTAGGTGGAGTGACACCTCTATTAAATACCTGGGGATTAACCTTACCTCTTAATACGAAACCTTATATGGCAATAACTTCCCTCTGATGTTTCGAAAGCTAGAAGATGATCTTAAGCTTTGGTCTAGGCAGGATATCTCATGGTTAGGGAGAGTGAATTCAGTGAAAATGACTCTGCTACCTAGACTTCTCTACCTCTTTCGCTCCTTACCAATCCCTATTCGGTCGGACCATCTTTCCTCCTTCCAAAGCAAAATTCTCAAGTTCATTTGGAGTAACTCAGGATATAGGATCCCCCAACAAACCCTATTCCATCATAGGCGTAGGGGAGGACTAGGTTTGCCACATCTAGTGAAGTACTTTCAAGCCGCCAGGCTAGCCCAATTATCCTCAATATACTTTAGGCAAGAAAGGCAGGACTGGGTGCGGATAGACAGGCCATTCCACGGTACACGCTCGATTATCTGTTATGGTGTTACCCTAAAGATAGACCTCCAATCATGGCCCCTACACTCTCTATTGAACTGACCCTTTGGGATAAGATCAGACTAACGCCCTCTTTAGTTTCCTCAGTCAAACCCTTAGCACACCTCTTCAATAACCCGGACTTTCCTCCAGGGCTAAATATCAAAGCCTTTCAATGGTGGCTAAATAAGGGGCTGTTCCGCATTGGACATTTCTTTACGGCTGTAGGCCCAATAACTCTTAAATACTGTATAAACAAATTAGAGCTTCCAAATTCAGAATACTTCAGGTTTTACCAAATATCCAATTTCCTCCACAAAATTTGGAGGGATAAGTCACTCCCCCCGAATTTTACAGACTATGAACGTTGGTGTGGTCAGCCATCACAGCAGAAAGGTGATATCTCGATCATCTATGACGGTGTTTTTCAACTCCAGTCCTCAAGGCACACCAACAGGTCATGTTTTCAGGATTTCCCTGAGATGAAACAGCTGTGGTAATTACTAAGGCAGTGAAACTGATCAAATAACCTGTGCAAACTCACGGAAATCCTGAAAACATGACCTGTTGGTGTGCCTTGAGGACTGGAGTTGAAAAACACTGATCTATGAAGCACTCACTCTTCCCATTAAAAAATCAGCCTTCATGACTAATTGGGAATCAGATCTTCAGTTTGAATGGGAACTTGACAAGTGGCAAGTTGCCTGCTCCAGATCCTTCAAGGGCATTCAAAACACCACTATCTCTGAAGCCAGTGTAAAAGTTTTGATGAGATAGTATCTCACACCAACCAGACTGGCTGCATTTTACCCTACCGCTGATCCATTATGCTTCAGGGGGTGTCTTCTTAGGGGCACCATGGCCCATGTCTGGTGGGAATGGCCAATATTTAGATCTTTCTGGTCCAAAATATTCCGCATTATTCAGAAGGTTACAGGATGCAAACTTGAAAGGTCCCCCACTATAGCACTCTTGAATGATAACATTTCTAACACCATGAAATCCAACAGGAAAATAATTAATTTTATTTTTCTAGGTGCCAAGGTTACAATAGCTAGGGCTTGGAAACAAGAAAGGGTTTCCCTAAAATCTGCTATCCGAAAAATCTCCTGGTTAATGTCTCAATAAAAGTTAGCTAGTATTCTTACAGATAATCTGCACAAATTCGAGTTGATCTGGGAACCTTGGGCAACTTTTGCAGGAGTCTCCCTAACTCCAGGCATTCCAGGAAACCAAAATCTTTAAGTTAATGATAGAGTCTACAGTTTTTTGGCCACTCCTTTTCTATTTAAGGCAATCCTCTCTTTATCTCTCTCTCCCCTTCTCCTGTTTATTTTCTTTTTCTCTTTTAAATAATAAAAAATATGTGGAAGGCTAGTTCCCTAGCACAGCTTGTTCCCTTTTGGGGTGCTGGGGCACTGCCTCTCACAGACAAAATCAGACTATCCATCTCAGAAAGATGCTGAACTATTCAACATGTTATTACCTATATGTTATTGCAATACCAGAGGATTTCTGGTTTCACATATTATTCTATATGTTGTTATATCAATGGATATTTCGTTCTGTATGTCTTTGAAACATTTAAATAAAAATCATTGAAAGAAAAAAATTAGAAGTAATGATGACATTGAGGGGTTCCAGTTTGGCAGCACCCATGAGAAGGTGATGTTGTATGCAGATGACATCATGCTTCTTTTGGGGGACACTGAAGACTTTCTGGGGGTTGCAATGAGCACCATCAGAGAATTCGCTAGATTATCTGGGCTCCTTATTAACTGGTCCAAATTGGCTCTTCTGCTGTTAGATATAAAACCAGCTCTGTTGACTATAACGAATAGCTCAATACCAATTACTACCTCATTTAACCACTTCCCTACTGCCATATGCAGAATGACGGCCGGTAAGTGGTTGAGTCATCCTGACTGGGCACCATATGACGTCCAGCAGGATAATATGCGGGCGCGCGCCCACGGGGGGAACGCATCTCGGCGATCGGTGGTGTAAATCTCGGTAAAGCGCTTCCATGTGATCAGCTGTGAACAATCACAGCTGGTCACAGTGTAAACAGGAAGAGCCGTTTATCAGCTTTTCCTGTACCTGTTCCTGTGGTTTATCAGCGCAGCCCCCCCTCGGATCGTCACCCTAGACCACCAGGGAGCCTGCCCAGGGACCACCAGGGATGTGCCCACCCAGGACCACCAGGGAGCAGACCGGGGATCACCAGGGAGCTGATCCTGACCACCAGGGAGACCACCCTAGACCACCAGGTAAGGGGCACAGTGCCCAACATGGATGGCACTCAGTGCCACCTTCAGATGCCACCCTAGACCACCAGGGAAATGGGCCTTATCATTGCATTTTTCACCTGCTGCCTACCAGTGCCCCTATCAGTGCGAACCAGTGCCACCTACCAGTGCACCACCACATTATGGGTGTCAGGTCCGAGCATTCCTAGATGACTTTCCTGGAAAGTGGATTGGTCGTCGTGGGCCAGTTGAATGGCCCCCAAGGTCTCCCGATCTGACCCCCTTAGACTTTTATCTTTGGGGTCATCTGAAGGCAATTGTCTATGCTGTGAAGATACGAGATGTGCAGCACCTGAAACTACTGGAAGCCTGTGCTAGCATTTCTCCTGCGGTGTTGCTATCAGTGTGTGAAGAGGGGACACGTTTTTTTCAAACGGTGGTGGAATCACTGGTGCAGTCTTATACATATGGATTGTGGATTATCACTGTGGTGACCTGGAGCTGTGTGGAGATCCATTTATATGAACTTTTATCCTATCTTCTGTTTTATGGACTATTCCTTACACCCACATGGTGATCTATTAAGGGCAGCACAGCCTTATCTTGTATTTAGACTGTTTAAACCATTGGTGTTGGGTGGTGTTAGGTTGCAGCTGCTATTTCAGTGATTCATGTATGTCATTCAATCAATTATAAATTTATTATTGTTTATCAGTAATCAGTATTCACATACACACACACGCGTGTTTGAGCTTTGGGGTGCACACCCTAATGCAATAGGCTGCGCACACCTATGATGGCTCAATTACTTACCAGAAAGTGTTTTAATGTGACAGAATCCATGCCTTCTCTACTCTGACTGCAGAGTAGAAGGGACATGCCTGGTGATGTGAACACTACTCACTGGGTTCATTGGTGGGGTCCTCTTAGGGGCCTGAATGTTACATCACATGATGGATTCAGGTAAGCTAAAAGGTGAAAGGGGAATATGACATCAACCCCCGATCCAGCACTAGTGTTATTGAACCATAAGGCTCTTGCTTGCACTAGGGCCCAATTTTGTCTCATAATGCAGATCATGACAGTGGCCAAACAAGTGATGAGCTTGGCATGAGCTTGGAAATCCCCCAATCTTGGCATTCCCAAATTAAAAAGCAGGATCACCCAGGCCATGATCCACAGTAAACTACGACTATTCAGGACAGAATCTCAAAACACCTCAAAATGTGGCAGGCAAGGATAGATCATTTTCTACCACCAAACTTTGACAACTCCCTCTTGGAACCATAAGCACTAACTTTCAGCATCGAGTTGGCCCACAGCTCCGGGCCCTCCTACTCAATTCAAATGACTTATTAAGATAAACTACTAAATCACTATTAGCTAATTATTGCTGCCATTTTCCTTGGCTACCAATACAAAGTACTTGTTTACATAGTAATTTTGTTTTCTCTCGTTGTATATGCTCTCTACAGATATACACACACACCAACCGAACATTTTTCCCATACACCTCTTCATAATGTACACAACATATCTTGCAATCCCAAGCTAGGATATATCTTTGTTGGAATGTTGCACCACATCCCACACAAGAACACAGTTAGATCCCGATGGGGGTATCTGGTAGCGTGTGGCGTCTTCTATCACTTTCAACTAGGATACAAATCCAACCTTTGAAGTTGCAAGATGAAACCGACTCGGCTCTAATTGCTTGTACCTGTATGTGTTACCTACCGATAAGCTACAAGTTATATTGTGCACTTAAATATACCTATGTTGATGTTCTTATGCAAAATTGAAATAAAAATATTGACAAGAAAAGAAAAGGTGAAAGAGGCTTATAAAGTGGGAATGGGTGGGAATGTGGTGGGTGGAAGGGATAAAAGGGCTCAATTTTGCCCAGAGATGAACTTTAAAACAAGTATTTTTCTTAAGTAGCTCAATAAATTGTAACTGTGTTTACTTTGAATACATAATCATATGCAGGTGAAATTAATAAATAGGCATTTGCTTTTCACATTGAATAATTAAGTTGAATCTTCACTCAATTTACAGTGAAGAAATATAGCATTACTGTAGTTACTATGATGGTCAGCTCCACCCAGTGGCCATATTGAGGTATTTTCCTGATTCACTCTATCAAGAGCATTCAACCTGGAAAAAATAGCCCCATAGCATTCAATTTCGTCCCCATTTGCACAGATCAAATGTAAATGTAAATGGTCCTGCTGATAGCTAATCTACTATCCACCACATAGGTTTACCTTTTGTAACATGTTACATGTTACACCCATACAGTATATAGGCTCCAGTTCCCGCAGCCCCCCGAACCCCCATTGTGACAGCGGGCAGGGGATTCTCTTTCCATACCTGCTGTCAAAATTTGAAAACAGTGCACCCATGTGGGGCTCCACCCATGCAGCCACATCATCCATTCACAGTTTCCTGTGAATGAATAGACTACAAGTACCATCAGCCTTTGCGGTTTGGGGGAGCTGGTGAGCATCCTTGTAGTTCATTGATATTCCTGCTCCCTAGTAACTACCTGCCCATATCGGAGGTACAGTCAGACAACTATCCCGAGAGTTTGCAGGAGCCGGACATTACACCCTCATTTTGCTGATCGTAGGTGCAATGCTCTGAAAGCTCCTTAGAAAATAATAATAAATGCACATTTTTTTACTTTTTACATTTTTTTTTCAAAGGTGAACTTAGCCTTTAAATTTCTGTTTTTGTTAATAAGCCATAAGCAATTAAAATCAATGAAAATATTGTTAGTTCTGTAACACATTTTTTAGTTCTATTGTGCATGTCTGCTGGGATTGTCATGTAAATTCTCCAATGACTTTAATAATGGAAGAAAAACTATATAACATTGATTCTAATTAGGTACCCTCATTTTATGTAAAGGGGAATTTCAAGATAGGAGAAGCGTTCCATTACTTTTAAAGGTATTTAATTAGAATGACCTTGGTTGTTTACAAGCATTAAGAAACATAAAAAATAAAATATAAAACATTTTAACATTCATAATTCATTTTTACTGTAATAACTAGTTGTTTCTTTTTGTTTAATTCTTCTTAACAATGCTGTGAATGACAGCAAAGATAAATACCAGGTGACACAACTGAGTGCATTATAGTAGGTACTTTGATCTTGTTGTTTGAATGTAATGTATATGTAAACTTGGGTTATACGTATGGGGGTTGCTATTGCTTACAAACTCAGAGGCTGTCAGGGTTTTTTCTGTTTACTAATTTCTGTCCTGTGAAGCAATGGTGAGTATAAAAAATCACAATGCTTGCTTATAAGGTGTATGTACACCTTAACACTAAACTTATATTTTATCCATTTTGGTCTGTTAACCACTGAAAGCATTTTCTTAAATCTGTTTAATAAGTGTAAAAAATACTCAATCCCTCTAGAAATTCAAAGAACTGGTAACTTTCTGTGCACTCTGCGAGTGCCACACTGATATCCCAAGCAGTACACCAATCCTGCCCAGATCTTTTCTGTGTACAACAGAATATAAATAAAAAAAGCTCCAAATGGACTTTTAGGGTACCCACACATGTGCACATATTAAAACATTTAATTCTTATTGTGTACAATTTATTATTGCATAGATGAAATTACAGTAGAAATATATCCAAAAAATGAAATGAAATATATAAAACTCATCCAGAGATCCAAAGTACGGATGGGATGTGCAATCTGAGATAAAGCAAGAATATCACAAATAGGGATGGACCGAACGGAGCCCGGTTCGGTTTGCAGCAGAACGTTTGAACACCGCAAAAGTTTGGACCCGAATAACGAACCCCATTAAAGTCAATGGGACCCGAACATCAAAAATAGCTCATTTTGAAGGCTTGTATGCAAGTAATTGGGCATACAATGGTTATAGGGGTCCGGGTACTGCCCTGGGGACATGTATCAATGAAAAAAAGTTTGTAAAAAATGTAATTTTTAACCACTTCAGCCCCAGAAGGATTTCCAGCTTTAGGACCTTTTTGCGATTCGGCGCTGCATCGCTTTAACTGAAAATTGCGCGGTCGTGCGACATTGTACCCAAACTAAATTTGCGTCCTTTTTTCCCCACAAACAGAGCTTTCTTTTGGTGGTATTTGATCCCCTCTGCGTCCTTTCTGATCGCCGCTATAATCAAAAGAAGAGCGACAATTTTGCAAAAAAATCCAAATTTCTTACTTTTTGCTAAAATACAAATCCAAAAAAAAAATAAAAAAACATTTTTTTCACCGTTTTTGGCCGATTTATATTCTTCCTCATATTTGCGATAAAAAAATTGCAATCGGCGTTTATAGATTGGTTTGCGCAAAAGTGGTCGCGTTTACGGATGATGAGAATTCATTTTTGGGGTTTTTATTTTTTTTTATTTTTTACTAGTAATGGCGGCGATCTGCGATTTTTAGCGGTACTGCGATATTTCAGTGGACATGTCGGACCATTTTGACACTTTTTTGGGACCATTGGCATTTATACAGCGATCAGTGCTATAAAAATGCACTGATTACTGTGTAAATGCCATTGGCAGTGAAGGGGTTAACCTGCAGGGGGCGCTCTAAGGGTTAACTATGTTCCCTGGGCGTGTTCTAACTGTATGGGGACTGCCCTAGCTGGGGAAGGGAAGTGGTCACAGCCTCCGTATACAGGAAGGCTGTGATCACAGCCCTTCCCCCTTCACAGAACGGAGGTCCGTGTTTACATATACGGACCTCCGTTCCTTCACTCCGGGGGGGCCATTGCGGGTAGCCAGCGGCAATCGAAGCCGCCGCACCCGCTCCCTGGCCCTCCCCGAACACAGTGAGCGCGCGGGCGCGCCTCCGGTGGCGCGCGCGCTCACAGTGCGCGTTATCGCAGCCGTCGTCGTATGACGGCGATTTGCGATAACGAACCACCTTGTCGCCGTCAACCTACGGTTGGCGGTCGGCAAGTGGTTAAATGAGCAGTGATTTTTTTATTTTGAAAGTGAAAGCATAAGAATGAAAAATTCCTTCCAATATAGTGTCTGGGGGGTCCCCTTAGTCTACCTGTAAAGTGGCAGATCTGTACCATGTCTAGAATCTGTTGCAGCAGTAATTGCATTTATAAAGCCAAAAAAAAAGACATTTTCCCTGCAAGCTGCCTTTATTTTGCTCAGCAACAGCTGGGGAGCCAGTGTGTGAGATGAGGCCACAATGTAGTGCCCTGAGAACAAGATTAGATTTTTTTTGGATACATTTTTGTGTCACCTTGACTTTGGATAGAAGTAATGGGTATGTAAAAATTGGGCTTTGGGTGTCGGTGGTGCCTTCACACCATAACCCTATAGTGGTGCTCTTCATGAAGGCAAGATTTGGCCTTTCTGTAAAAAAAATTGCAATGATGTGCACCTGTCAAACAGGTGCAGAACAATTGGTCTTTGGGTGTCGGTGGCACCTTCCCATCATAACCCTATAGAGGTACTCTTGATGAAAGCAAGAATTGGCCTTGCTTTAAAAAATTGCAATGGTATGCACCTGTCAAACAGGTGCAGAAAAATTACTCTTTGGGTGTCGGTGGTGTCTTCCCACCATAACCCTATAGCGGTGCTCTTTATGAAGGCAAACAAAATTGCAATGATGTACACCTGCCAGACAGGTGCTGAGAAATTGGTCTTTGGGTGTTAATTGTGCCCATGAAACCTATACCAAAAACATTCTTCCAGATAAAATGATTGAACACCCTCAAAGCTAGGCAGCCTTGAAGTCTTGCAGAGATTGCACATCCCAAAAACATTTCATCAGTGACATCGGCATCAGGGGCTTCATAGCTGGTAATCCAGGACTGATTCATTTTTATAAAAGTCAAACGGTCTATGGAGTCTGTGGACAGATGCATTCTATGATCAGTAACAAAACCTCCTGAAGCACTGAATGCCCGTTCTGAAAGCACGCTGGATTCAGGGTAGCCCAACAACTGAATAGCATACTGGGCAAGTTCTGACCAGTGGTCTATTCTCATGACCCAGTAAGCCAGTGGATCATCAGTTGGAAAGCTCTCCATCTCTGTTTTGGCCCCGAGGTAATCGTCCACCAGATGATGCAGACGCTGCAGATGGGATGTGGAAGCTGACAGCCCTGGGCAGCGACGTCTAAAAAATTATAAAAAGAAAAGGCAAGCGCGCCTCTTAGTGTAAGCTCTTTATTAAAAAAGCAATCACAGTGGTACTCACAAACAGAAGCGTGAGGGTCACGTTGCAGTGTCAGCCACTGCTGGCTAATGTCAGAGTAAGTCCAATGTCTCTAGTGGAAGGGAGTGTTGGCTGTCTCCAGAGGATACTGAGGGTGACGCCGGTGGTCTCCAGCGCTTCCTGGTCTCGTCGTGGAGCAGCATGATGTCACTTCCGGTTTTGGGAGGCAGCGCAATGACATGTTTCCGGTGACGCATCTCTGGAGATAGGCAACACTCCCTTCCACTAGAGGCATTGAACTTACTCGGACATTAGCCAGCAGTGGCTGATACTGCAACGCGACCCTCACGCTTCTGTTTGTGAGTACCACTGTGATTGCTTTTTTAATAAAGAGACATACGGTTTACACTTAGAGGCGCTTTTGCCTTTTCTTTTTGTCTCCACACAGAAGCCCATTCTACTTCTGGCCTAGCGCAGCCCTAAGGTGAACGCATCCACATCCTGGAATGACTTGTTATACCAATAGATGAGTACTAGATGTTCATTTATGTAATTTATGATCATATCTATGTCTTTTTATCTGTGGTTGATATTGCACTATTGCGCTGACAAAGTTTACCCATACTAAAAAAATTACGAAATGCATCACTTAGGCGGATGTCTTCTCCAATGCTTCTCTCTTGACCAACAGAAGACTCAAAACTATGTTTTCCACGACACTGTAACCTACTGGAGTCATAAAAAACATTCAATAAAATCCTCTTTAACGTGTCCTTAAGAGATTTTATCTTCTGCACTCTCTGATGAGTTCTGAGACCTTACCCTTATAACGGTGGTCAAGGAGGGTTGCCAACCAGTAATGACCATTCTCCTTTATGCCACGTATTCTTGGGTCCTTTCACAGGTTTTGAAGCATGAGGTTTGCCATGCGCCTCAAATTTGCAGAGGTTTGAGAAGGAGACTCCTCGGGGTCACTCAGGATGACAACATATGGAACTTCCTCCTCCCAGCCACGTACTACTCCGAAGGGTCCTGGGGTTGGAAAGCCAACGCTTACAGATTGACGCATGTCTTACTCTTCTTTGAAGCCTACGAAACTGACAGAATCCTCCTCCTCATCTTCTTCCCCTCTCTCCTCCTGTGTGTTTTGTGACATAGGAATGATGGTGTCTGGATAAAGTGGGCCCTGTCCATAATGCCACGCAGAGTCTGCTCCAGCAGGAACACAACAGGGATTGTGTCACTGATGTATACACTGTCATGGCTCACCATCCTTGTGGCCTCCTCAAATGGTGACAGTACAGTGCATGCATCCTTAATGAACAGCCATTGGCTTGGGGAAAAAAAGCAGAGGCGGCCCTCTGCTGCATGTATAGCCGCTGCAGCATTGCCAAAGTCGAGGTCCACCTGGTGGGCATGTCACAAATCAGGCGGTTAACGGGCAGGTGGAATTCCCATTGAATTTCAGCCAGCCGAGCACTGACTGTGTATGACCGCCTGAAATGGCTACAGACTCTTCTGGCTATTTAGGAAACACTGCACCACCAAATTGAGGACATGTGCCAGGCATGGCTCATGTGTCAACTTTCCCTGTCTAAGGTAGGTAAGGAGGTTTTAAGTCATTATCGCACACCACCATTCCTGGCTCCAGCTGGCTTGGTGTGAACCACCTCTGGGCCTGTCCCTGCAGAGCTGCAAGAATCTCTGCTTCAGAGGGATTCCTGTCCCCTAGACACATCAGCTGAAGCACTGCATGGTACATTTTAGCCTTACTCATGGAATAGCCCTTTGAACGCTTAGGGGTACCTGATGTTCATAGGACAATTCTGAAGAGGCATGGAGGTGGCGGAGGAGGAGGAGGAGGAGAACTCACTGATCTGACATCATCACCACCAGCTGTATGGAGACATGGGGGCACAAGCTGCAGCCCTTTCCTGTATCCTTTCGAGTTGCAAGCAGGGTTACCCAGTGTGCTGTGAATGAAATATATATCGTTCCTGCCCATGCTTGCTGGACCACATGTCAGCAGTAAGGTAGATTTTATGGCTGACTGCTTTGCCCAACGATGCAAGAACATTCCCTTCCACGTGAAATGTAGTAGCGACTGGGAACCTGCCATTGTGGTACAGCACAGTGTGCGAATTCACGGAAGCGGGCAGAATCCACCAGGCTGAAAGGCAGAAGTTGGAGAGCCATCAGCTTTGACAAGCTTGCATTTAGACGCTGGGCATGTGGGTGGCAGGGACTACATTTTTTTTCCACTGCAGCAGATGGGGCAGAGAAATTTGCCAGCTACAGTCTACAGCTGGTGGTGTGCTGCTGGCAAATGTGCTGCTAGGTCCTGGGACACCCTGTGCTATACCATCCTCCCTGTCAGTGGAGGCTGCTGGGAAGTAATGACTCAGTATAGCAGGGGCAGACTTAAGTGGGTAAGGAGGAGGAGGAGTGACAGATTTGTGCCACTTTTGTGTAGCTTTTAGGTGCACTTGTCAACGGGCTGAGTGGTTGGATGTTAAATGCCTTGTCAAGCATGTGGTAACCAAATGGCTGGTGTTTTTTCCCCGTTTGATGTGTCTGAGACACAGTTTGCAGATAGCAACAGTGTGATCTGCTGCAGATGTGCTGAAAAAGGCCCAGACAGCTGAGCTTTGGGAAGTGGGCCGGGAGATTACAGCTGCAGAATGTGATGGAATAGGGTGGCTGCTCTCTACTCTTTCTTGATGTCGGCCTCTTTGGGGTTGTGCCGCCTCACCTTCAGTTTCCTCCTCTGCTCTATCTGGCACCCAGGTTCCAGCAGTGACCTCATCATCATCATCATCTCCATCTCCATCTCCTCCATCATCATCATTATTATCACTGGAGACAACTTGGCATTACGCTGTGGCTGGGTGTCGTGTACCTGGTGGTGAAGTCTGACTTATGCAGGGGTAACCTCCCTTGCGACCCTGATTCGTGAGCCCCAGAGTAAACAGGAGGTCCAGGAGTGAGGATGGCACAAGGGTTGAGTTGGTCACCGGTAACAGTTGTAGAAGCTCTTCCGGTCTCGTGCGGGTTTAGAAGATTGGTGGTACAGGCAGGGTCGGCAACTGGCTGGTGGTGCGGTACAAGGGAGCAGGCAAAAGAGTAGTCAGGTACAGGCAGAGTTCATTAACAGACTAGCGGCAGATGTACAAAAGGAACAGGCAATCGGGTGGTCGTAGGCAAGCCGGGGGTCGGTGCAGACAGAGCTCAGACAAGGTCGGGGTAAGCTGGGTCACAGGAACAGATAACAGGTTACAGGTCGCTCAGGAAAACAGGTCACATGCTGTAGATCAGACAGCACTCGCTGCAGGGTGCACACTGCTTAAATAGAGCTGTTTGGCTTTGTTTCCGGCACGTGCTCGTGCACAGGAGCGCGCGGGAGCTCTAAAAAAGCCAAAAACAAAGTGCCAACAGGTTTTCTTCTAACATTGCCCCTCCAAGGGGCAGCCTCCGGATGCCCAGCCGGGCCTTCAGATCCGGATGAGTCCTCCAAAAGGACAGGATAAGTTCCTTGGCATGGATGTGCCTTTCAGGTTCCCAGGAGCTTTCATCAGGGCCGTAGCCTTTCCACTTTACCAAGTATTGGATACCCCCATTCCTCTTCCTACAGTCCAGGATGGCCTCAATTTTAAACTCCTCTTCACCATCTACCAGGCTTGGCCCTGGCGGACCTGTCTTTCGCTCAGGGAAAGGATCTGGGGTCACAGGTTTCATCATTGCTACGTGGAAGACTGGATGGATCCGTAGGGATGGTGGGAGCTCCAGCTCATATGCTACCCTGTTGATCTTCCTCTTAACTTGGAAGGGCCCAATGAACAGGGGTCCCAATTTCTTTGATGGGCAAGAAAGTTTAAGGTTTTTGGTGGCAAGCCAGACTTGCTCTCCAGGTTGTAAATCCAACTCTCCCCATCTCCCTTTGTCGAAGGTCTCCTTATTGTGTTGCTGCGTCTGGGCCAAGGTTTCCTGCAACAGTTTATTATTCTCTTCCAAGAATTTGGTCACTTCCTGAGCTGCGGGTACTTTACCTTCCGGATTGTATGTGGGCATGAAGGTCGGATGAAAGCCGTAATTGGCCTGGAATGGGGATTGCTTGGCGGCCGAGTGGACTGTATTGTTAAAAGCAAATTCGGCTAATGGCAGCACAGAGGCCCAATCATCCTGTGAATATGCAGAGAAGCAGCGCAGGTATTGCTCTAATGTTTGGTTGGTTCTCTCAGTCTGGCCATTAGTCTGCGGGTGGTAGGCCGACGAGAGAGCAAGTTCAATGTCCAGAGCGGAGCATAAGGCCTTCCAGAACCTGGATGTGAATTGGACTCCGCGATCGGAGACGATGCTAGAGGGCACTCCATGGAGCCTAACTATCTCCTGGATAAAGATTTTGGCCGTCTCGGCGGCTGATGGTGTGCACTTCATGGGCAAAAAGTGCGCCATCTTGGTCAGCCGCTCCACGACCACAAAGATAGTAGAGTACCCCTTGGATGGTGGAAGCTCCACAATGAAGTCCATTGAAATCATTGACTATGCTCGCACGGGTACTGGAAGTGGTTTTAGTAGCCCCCATGCCTTGGCTTTACAGTTCTTGTTCTGGGCACAGGTGGGGCAGGAGCCGACATATTTCTGACAGTCCTCCTCTGCCTTAGGCCACCAAAACGACCGCAATATCAGTTCAGCGGTCTTACTAGCTCCGAAATGACCAGCCAGTTTATGGTTGTGACAAGTAGAGTTGAGCGAACACCTGGAAGTTCGGGTTCTGCTGGTCCGTCCGAACCTCGGGACAAAGTCCGGGTCCGGGTCCGGACGGAACCCGAACGATCGCACGGACAGGGCTCCAAGCCTGCCTGGTCGTCTTGGGCTTGAAGGTCCACAAGCGAGTTGAGATGAACAGTGTTGGTATTTGACCGACCAGTAAAGCCTCGATCATTCTGGCGACTTGACTATAACGCCAGCAAAACCACCGGATTCCGTCTCCTCCTGACAGTCTTTATACAGCCGAGGACGGGGTGGACACGGGTCTTGTTCTTGACATTTCGGTTCCGTACCCCCGATGATTTTGGTGAAGGTCATGGGCACGCTCGTATCAGTTACTAAAGTTACCTGAAGTAACACCTCGAAGGTGGTAGGTTCCCCATGAGATGATAGAAACACCAGCACCTCGCCG
>BLSH010307828.1:312950-327884 GCA_018402905.1 Glandirana rugosa
ATCTGCAACTCAAAGCAGCGGTATGTGAAATCTCTAATTTCTGCTATCTGTCCTCAGAGCAACAGCACAGACAGCAGTAGTAAAGTAATCTATCTCAGGATGCAGGATCAGGTCTTAAAATGGCTAAAATCTGTCCCTCACGCCGTCAGCTACCTTTCCCTATACTAACCCAAGGAGCATGTGACTGCAGCACTGTGACTCCAGCTTATAAAGAGGCTGGGTCACATGATGCACCGGCCAATCACAGCCATGCCATTAGTAGGCATGGCTGTGATGGCTTCTAAGGGCAAACCAGTGAAACGCTTGTTGATTGGCTGCCCTGCAGCTTCTCAACACGTGGAGTAAAATAGCAGAACCCCGGACCGAACCCGAACGATTTTTGAAATGTCCGGGTCCGGGTCCGTGCCACGGACACCCTAAAGTTCGGTACGGACCCGAACGTTACAGTCCGGGTTCGCTCAACACTATTGATGACCAGAGGGCAGAGGCTGCTGGCTTATAGCAGTGAATGGCGAAACACATATGAGCACTGCAACACGGCTCCAAACCGGCTCCTTAACAGTGTTACTTTTTCCCTTGTTCTACCTAACATAGTGAGTGCATATTTTTATTTGGTTTTATTAATAAAAGTTAAAAGGGTGAGCACTATGAATTTCTATTGTCCTTTTGGACTTACATATGCTTAAGAAAGGTTTTATATAATAAACCCTGGGCTCAGTGATCTATGTTTTGGATGAGACATGATGCTGATATCCTCCATTTGTCCTTGTGCTGTCCTGGGATTGAAAGGAGCACACTCAGTTTAACTTTGTAGTGGGGGTCATTCAACCAAGTTAAGAGTGCACCTGAGAGGGGTTGGTGAAGATGCACATATAAAAGGAACGCTGGTGACATCACATAGATACTTGGACATAAATGTTGCACTTTGGATTTTGTCATATACACTGTATGCAGAATTATTAGGCAAATGAGTATTTTGACCACATCATCCTCTTTATGCATGTTGTCTTACTCCAAGCTGTATAGGCTCGAAAGCCTACTACCAATTAAGCATATTAGGTGATGTGCATCTCAGTAATGAGAAGGGGTGTGGTTTAATGACATCAACACCCTATATCAGGTGTGCTTGTATATTATTTTGAAGTAAATTGCACACTTTTTTGGACTTTAGTTTTCACAGTTTTTTCACTTTATACATATATTATTGAGCACATTCTAGTGTATAATTTTATGTATATCAAATTATTTATACGTTATTATAAGGGCAACACACATTTCACACATACTGTAACAGTGATATCTCAACACAACTTATTATAACAGATAGATGCTAACTGCCTAGGTAATTATATACACCGGGGGTGTGACATACTCTCTGGATGAGTTTTATATATTTCTATGTTTTAATGAACATGGACAATAAAAAATTAAATGTTTAAATATATAGTTCTGTTTGGGTACCCTTAAAGTCTGCTTGCTGCTTTTTTATTTATATTTTGAATATTTAGGATGTGCTACTCCCCTTTTTTACCTACAGCCCCTCCTTCTTTCCATTTTATGATGGTGTGTACAAAGTTGTACAACAGAACAATCTACCATAGTTAGAGCGAGCTGTGTCCGTGTCTGCTCTGCATATGTGGAGCATATGTGGAGTGGACACAGACCTGTCATCTGCCCGCACCACTCATTGTGGCCCGTGACCGATTACCAAGTCGCTTAAAGTGGTAGTAAACCCTCCTATCATTTTCAGCCAAGGAAGCTGCCATCTTGGCCTCTGTTTAATCTACAACTGCCATGATGCTGCACATGTGATCAGCTATGACACCAGCCATTGGATGGTTTGACAGTATGGTTTAGAGCACAACCAATGGGAGTGTTACATGCCGGAAATGTGACTGGTTTTTAACCTGTTAAATGCATGGGTTTACTACCGCTTTAAGTGGCCCTCACTCTTCAAATGGTTGGGCACCCCTGATTTAAAGGGCACTTATTTTAACTCTTAACCACTTGACCTCCAGAAGATTTACCCCCTACTGCACTGCGGTACTTTAACTGACAATTGCACGGCTGCACCTTATCAAAATGTATGTCCTTTTTCCCATAAATAGAGCTTTCTTTTGGTGGTATTTGACCACCTCTGCAGTTTTTATTTTCAACAATAAAATGCCGACAATTTTGAAAAAAAAACAATATTTTTTACTTTCTGCTATAAAACATATCCAATAAAAAAATTGAAAGAAATCAAATTTCTCCATCAGTTTAGGCAAATATGTATTCTGCTACATATTTTTGGTAAAAAAAAATCCCAATAAGCATATATTGGTTTGTGTAAAAGTTATAGTGTATACAAACTATGGGATATTTTTATTCATTTTATTTTATTTTTTTTTTTTACTAGTAATGGTGGTGATTAGCTGGACTGCAATATTGTGCAGACAGTCGGGACTCTAAAGAGCACTTTTGACACTTTTTTGGGGACCAGTGACACTAATACAGTGATCAGTGCTAAAAAATGTGCATTGTCACTGTACTAACAACACTGGCAGGAAAGGGGTTAACATAAGGGGCTAAATGTGGCTAAATAAAGGGTTAAATGTGTGCCTGGCCAGTGCTATGGGGGAGGTGCTTGTACCAACCACGACACTACCTGCCTGGAGTTTGCATGTTCTCCCTGTGCCTGCGTGGGCTTCCTCCGGGTACTCTGGTTTCCTCCCGCACTCCAAAGACATGCTGGTAGGTTAATTGGATCCTATCTAAATTGGCCCTAGTGTATGTATGAATGTGAGTTAGGAACCTTAGATCGTAAGCTCCTTGAGGTTAGGGACTGATGTGAATGTACAATATATATGTAAAGCGCTGCGTAAATTGATGGCGCTATATAAGTACCTAAAATAAATAAATAAATACTAGGAGAAGGCATGGATCAGTGCCCCTGCTTAGCAGTGGCACAGGATCCATGGCTTCTGTAGTGACAGAATGCCGATCTGCCTTGTTTACATAGGCAGACCCCTGTTCTGCCTGTGTACCCAAGCATCGGCGGGTACCAGCGAACATCAAGTCAGCTGTACCTGCCGATCAGCTCCTTCTGTGTCCAATCACAGCGGGAGCAGGCCGCTGGTGGCACGCGCGTGCGCACCAGACCTGGATGTGCAGGATCATATACTATGTGCGTGATCCTGCGCAGCAGAGCCACCTTTCAGCTGTATATATCCAGTAAAGGGTCGGCAAGCGTTTAATATAACTTGATAAAAACAATATTTATATAATCAAAATATTACATAAGACACGATAAATTAGTAAAAATAGAAACTCAAAACTAAATAGGGTTAGAGCTTATGCTGTAAATAAAAATATGTTCTTTTGCTTAGGCTCTAGCTTTTAAATAGCTTAATAAATAATAATCCAAAAGCTACATATAGCAAATAAGTGTAAAAAGTCTCCTTCACCTTTAAGAGGTGGGAGCTGCCCTCATTGGGGATTGGGTGTTGGGGGATTTAGCTAGAGAGAGGAGAATAAATTGGTAGGAGGAACCGAGGTCAGTGTGAATCATATAGTGGGGAACTGAGAAAGGAAATCTGTCTTTTTCCATGCAAGGAGAACCTAGTATGAAGTTTGGGGAGAGAGAATCCTGTCTTTTTTTTTTTTTTTGCGTGGGGGGGGGCCCTTGACATCCATACTAGGCCCTCATCACAGATAAGGGACTGGCATGTACTTTTAGGGAAAACCCCTTGCCGTTTTTTTGTGGGGGTTCCCCATCAACATTTATATCATGCTCTCATTTGAGTTAAAGCAGTATTGAACCCAAAAGCAAACTTTTATTATATTGCAGTTTACCAATTCTTAGATGTGATGGTTCTATTAGTTTCATTTTTTAGGCTTTCATTCATCTATTTTCATCTGGTGATCCAGTCAGCAAGTCTGCTGTGTTTCAAAACCGCAAATTCTACAGCAGAATGTATCAGTTTACATGGATGGGCAAACCACTTAACACTTACAGGAGTGATTAAAATGATCAGCTTTTATTTATTCATGCAATTCATCCCAAAATGAAAAAAAATGTTTGCTGTAACTGCTTATACAGTGTGAGCTTGAGTTTGGGTTCAATTTGTTATTGGTTCTAAATTTGCTAATACACTTAACACCAACCTTCTTCCCCCCAGACTGACAATGCTGCTGTCTGTTGTGCCTCCTGTGTTCATTTCTCCAGAGTTGTGTCTCACTAATACGGAAGGTGTATTCCTGGCCAGATCACCAGGTAAAAGCAGAGGGGAAAAAAGCCAAAGAAAAGAAAACTGATGCAGCCACCACATCTAATGTTTGGTAAGCTGCTATATAATTAATTTTTGGTTTTGGGTTTAATACAGTTTTAAGGCTCTGGTATTGAAGAAAGGAATCTCTGGCTGTTTGTTTAGCTGGAAGCTGTCATTTTTTGGCAATTTAAACAACAGTTTTATGCATGGCAGCTGTACCGCTCTGCCCTGCATTCTGAAAGTGGGAACAGGGCTCCCAGAAAACCATTGCTTTCTGTGTGCCCTTCTGGTGAGCTGCATTTGGTCTATTAGACCCCTAATGTCTCTGAAAAGAATACTTGTCATCTGCCCAATGCTATCAAATTGGTGTTTATTTACCATGTAAAAATAGATATACAAAATAAAATGAAAAAGTAAAAAAAAAAAAATTACAATAAAATTGATTTAAAAAATAAAAAAAGATTGCGGAAACCCACATTGCCGTGCACATATCCACAAAAATAAACTCAGCTCAGGGTGCGCACATGTATGTAAACGGCGGTCGCACCACACATGTGACACATCTCCGCAAACATCAGAGTGAGAACAATAATTCTAGCACAAGGGCTCCTGTTTAAATCTAAACTGATGAGCTGTAAAAGTTTTTAAAGCATCACCTATGGAGATTTTTGGGTACCATAGTTTTTTGTGATATCTCAGGAGCACACAATTTTAAGGCTTGCCATGTTTGGAATCTATTTACTCAGCACTTATTGTTTATATTTTACAAACCAACTAGAAGTATATTGTGTGTGCTTGCACTAAAATTCATTTTATTAGATTTTTGCCTGAAAATTTGCATTTAATAAACAATTGTGCAAATATCATGTGACATAAAAATTTGCAACTTTTTATTTTACAGAGCCCCTGCTTTCAGAAAATATATCTAGGGGTTTAAGTAATTTTATTGCCAAAAATGAAGACTTTTACACATGTGCAAAAAATGCAAAAACTTTGCTCTAGAGCAGAATTGGTTAATGGAATTTAGCATTCTAATCTTGCTCTTAAAGCATTATTAAAATTGCTGCTCCTCACCAATTGGAATTGTTAAAAACTTTTTTTTGCTTTGGTGAATGTTCTCTTAGGCCCCTTTCACACAGGCTTTCCGATCAGGTCTGCCTGTCAGTTTTTCAGGCAGACCTAATCAGAGCCTCCATTCACTCCTATGGAGCAGCAGATGTCAGCGGTGACATGTCCTCTGATACCCACCACTATCTGATTCGATCCTGCTTGTGAAATCCAGATGGATTGGAGACCCTATTTTGCATCTGTCTTGAGGATTGGATGGGATGAAAACGGACAGGCGGTCCTTTTTCATCTGATCTCCCCATAGAGGGGAGCGGAGCCTTAACAGGTCCATCTCAGCACAGTGAGTGGAGATGGACCTGTCATCCACCTGCTCAGCAGGGATCAGAGGAGCGATCCCCTGCTGAGCAAAGGGAGTCTGATGGGCGGACCGCCCGCGTGAAACTGGCCCTAAGTCAGTGGTCAGCCCCCCATGTCATCTGTTTGACAATCTCTTGCCTATTACCTTAGGCAAAGGGTTCATATTGTTATGTTCTGCTAACCTGCATCAAACCAAACCTAGGTACACTATGTTTAGCTCATTGGTAATCAGTGTGAATAGATGTGAATTTATGAGGGGAATGTGAATAAACACGAACTTACTAGGAGAATGCACTACTTGACCATGTTCCCCCAAGAAGAATGCACTCCCCTTTGTGAGATTTTAAGAAGAGATTTAATTAAAAGGAACTACCACTAGCAAAGCCTTTGCTGGGGTGTTGGATGACTCCCACATAAAGTTCAGGGATGAAACATTGTCTGCCATGGGATGTCTTCCCTGAGGATTATGATGTTGAAACAGGGACATGCAGTCAGGGGAGGCAGGGCCTCACCTGCCATAAACATAAAAATAAATAAAAAGAAAACAACAGAGCTTTGTGGGTCATATCTCGGTGACCTGGGGTCACAGAGACCCCAAATTTGGGGGTTAGGTAGCTGAAGCCCTACCCCACCATTGGCTATGTACAGAGCAGCCAGTTTAAATACAAACTGACACTGTGTTTGCAGGAGACTGAGAGGATGAGCTCACAGTGCCTCTCCTCACTTCTTATCAGAGGCACTGAGCTCAATGGACAGCTTGGAGTTTGGACTAATGGTAAAGTACCATTTTTCCAAGCTGTCCAATAAAAATGCTGCAGTGGAGGCACTCCTCACTGCAGTGTCATACAAGGGGGCATGTGTCTAAAAGACAAATACTCCCTTCCAGACCAGCCCTCTTAACTACAAAGAAAAAACATGAGTAATAATTTATTATTTACCAATTTACTGGCTTGAAGTTATACTGTAACTTCATACTTCAGCAGGTTAAGCCACCTGCTTGAGTACAGTTTTTGAAAATATAGTTAATTACCTTAAAAATAATATATAATAATTATTTGTATATGACTTATGGTAATTAACCCCTTGCCACCCAGGCAAATTCTGATATTTCTCTCTATGTGTAAAAATCAACATTTTTTTGCTAGAAAATTACTCAGAACCCCCAAACATTATATAATTTTTTTAGCAGACACCCGAGGGAATAAAATGGTGGTTGTTGACTCACCCTGAACCTTTTCTATAAACCTTGAATATCTCCCTAATTATTTTTACTTTTACTTACTTCTACTCTTTTCTCCTTTTTTATTGTCTTTGACTATATCACTTATGTGCTATGCACGCATGCTCTTATTTCTCTTTTCATTATCAGACAGAACAAAGCAAAGACTGTTTTTTTTTCTTTTTTCACTTTATTGAAATAATTAGCTCCAAAGAAAATTCTGGAAATTAGGAGGCCAACAAATCCGCTGATGTTGTTCTTTATGTCATCTTCCTGGACTGTTTCTATTGCGGTCTGTAATGAGTACACTATATCAGAAGATTAAGCTTTCTCCTATCTTGTTGTCCTTGTTGTATCCATTTGTGATCTGTTTTTGACTTATGCCATATATCTGTCAAGTGGAAAAATTAATAAAATTGTTAATTGAAAAAAAAATGGTGGGCGTTGCAACTTTTTATGTTACTTGCTACTTTTATGTTATTTGCGCAATTTTTCAAACTCGTTATTTTTGGAAAAATACTGTTTCAAGAATACAAAAAAAAACACTGAAGTTAGCCTGATTTTTTTGTATAATGTGAAAAATTATATTACACTGAGTAAATAGATACTTAACATGTCACTCTTTAAAATTGCGCACACTTATGGAATGGCGCCAGACTTCAGTACTTAAAAATCTCTATAGACGACGCTTTAAAAAAAATTTCAGATTACATGTTTAGAGTTACAGAATTGGTCTGGTGCTAGAATTATTGCTCTCGCTCTAACGTTCACAGCGTATGTAACCTGTGTGTATCTGGCTCTGATACTAGCCAGTGCCTCACCAGCCACTGACCTCACCGCATGTCCCTGTGTTGAAATGTCCCTGGAGGGCCAGGAAATGGCTGTTGGACTGCTGACCGTGTTGGACTTGACTCTTTCACATGCTATGCTAGATGTTTCTGCAGAAATGTTGAAACCTGAGGCGCTTTTCCCTTCTACAGCACTGGAGGACTCCCCGACAGCAGATTTAAGTGTTTAGCTGCTAGCTGTTGTCTTTAGTTCTTGTGTACATAATTTAATGCAACTTTTGTTTTGTTTTTTGCTGTACTGTTTATGTGTCTTTTGTTCCTATTTAGCAAGATTTGGCACAAAGATGTACCATAAAATACAGTGGGGGGATGTAAATATGGATGGATTAGCTGCTGAAAGTCTGATCTAGAGACTGAATTAGAGAATACATTGGAAAAAGGAAGTGAGGTTAGGGTGAGTAAGACACATATTTAGTCTTTATGGTTCATGCAGCTGGGGGCTTGGCAAGGTGTGCTATTTGCCTACATGCTTTGTGATAAAAGGTGCCCCTCTTTTTATCTCAGAAAGACTAGATATATAGGATTTAGTCTGTAATCATTACGGTGCTCTAGAATACAGTAAGCTGCAATCTGGATAACCTTTGCTTAAAAAGAAATTGAATTAAAAATGACTTAGTGTAGGAATGCATCCTAACGGTAGTTTAACAAGCAAATAATAATAAGAAAACCTCAAATCATTTTTTGCAGTGTGTTATTTTTCTTTTGTTTTTATATAGTTTTTAACTTTTTCTATACATTCTTACGATTTTCTTCTAGGTGCTTTACATTATGAAGGGATGAATAGCGGAAATGAAAGCCAAATGGCAGCGTTTATGCTATTGGGATTCCCCAGCAGCAAAGAACTGCAGTTGCTTCTATTTGTGGTCCTATTAGGCTTCTACCTCCTGACCGTTTCTGCAAACCTGCTCATTATTGGGACTGTAACATTAGATTTGAATCTCAGGAAGATTCCTATGTACATTATTTTGTGCCACTTTTCTTTTCTTGAGATCTGGTATATCACTTCTACTGTTCCAAAAATGCTGTTGGACTTCACAGTTGACAACAAATTAATTTCTTATAAAGGCTGCATCACACAGATTTATTTCTTTTTTGCATTAGGATTCACTGAACTCTTCTTCCTTGCCATGATGGGATATGATAGATATTTGGCAATATGTCATCCACTACGTTATAACTCCATTATGACAAGAAAACTATGCAATCATTTGGCAATGTGGTCCTGGATTTGTGGCTTTTCCAGCAGTTTCTTATTAACCATTCCCAGCTCTAGACTTTTATTCTGTGGTCCAAGAGTAATAAATCACTTTTTTTGTGATTTTGTTGCATTACTAAGCATCTCCTGCAATAAAACATTTGCTACAGATGTGTATTTATATGCCTTTGCTTGGATTATTATACTCTACTCTTTTCTCCTTACCACTCTTTCATATGTACATATAATAAAGACAATTAGTCGCCTTCCGTCTCTGTTAAGTAGAAGAAAGGCATTTTCCACATGTGTCTCCCATTTGACAGTTGTCTTGACCTTTTATGGCACAATCACTTTTATTTATATCCGCCCAACCACTCAATACACTTTACACATGGATAAATTCGTATCTGTATCTTATGCTATTGTAATTCCATTATTGAATCCAATCGTGTACACTCTTCGAAACAGAGAGGTCCATGATGCATTAAGAAAAACAATTACATATGGATGTATACGTATTTAGAAAAGGAATTCTTCATTTTGTTTTATGAGATAATCATAAAAACACACAAGTCTCATGCTTTTAAATACAGTACACACATGTGTGGTAGTTCAGTGTTTTTTGTTTTTTTTTTAACACGCATATGCATATTAATTCATTTTGCATTCACACTGGTAGACTTATTATTAGGCCAATGATAAATGAGCAAATGGCAATGTCTTATAACAACCTAGCCCCTATAATGATCTTTGAACTGTAATTTTAAGTAAAAACCCTTGAGACATTATGAAGGATTACTAGTCACGGTCCAGAATTTACAGGACTGTTATTCCATATACTATTAGAATGAATGACATGGAATATGTGAGAGAGATACCATGAACTTTTGGGTCTCTGTATAAACACGCCCCATTATCTTCACAGCAATCCAGATGTTAGACATTTATGGGGAATCTATAACTTTATGTGGAGTCTATTACTCTGCTTGGGCAAAAACAGAATGAATAAAAAGCCCCAAAAAATGACATTTAGTACTTTTCTTCTCTGGAGAGCTTGGAAAGGAAGTCAGCTATATGATTGAAAAGAACAAACTCCTGCAAATTTGGATTTAACCACTTGCTACTGCTGCAGGGTGGCAGCTGTGTGCCGAATCACGTATATATATGTGGTTCTGGACTTCTGCCTACAGGGGGCGCGTGGGCTGCTTCTGCTGTGATAATTCACAGCAGTAGCCGATCTGTGGGTGCTGGGCACTCAATCTCCTCTGGCACCCGATGATTGTCTGTAAAGTACACAGAACGGGGATCTGCCTATGTAAACAAGGCAGATCCCTGTTCTGACAGGGAGTAAGGAATGCAGGGACAAGAATCCATCTCTTGCCTTAGTAAAACAGCACACATAGTAAACACAAACACTGGCTAGGCACACATTAAAAGTGTTACTAAACCCAGTTATATGAAAATAGTTCATCTGCCCCCCACAGTGCCCACAGCTTATAAATCTTTTTACATTAAAATACTGCCACTATATACCTTTTTGGATGATCTGTATACCACGGTTTCCTGATAACCTGCAGAGAGCTGAGAGTCAGGAAGGAGGAGATTTCCACTACAGCCTGTATACACACCCACATGACCTGGCTATCTCTGAGAACAAGTAAATATTCTCTCCAGCATAAAAGACAAAACTGAGCATGTGCAGGTTGGGTACCCTGCCTGTGTTAGCTGGTCTTCCACAAATAGACAGTACAGGAGAGAAGAATCTATGCATACAGGATAAAACAGCCTTTTTACACAATGCAGAGGATTAACCCCTTAAGTTCCACAGTGAGTATAACAAGCATGCTATGCTGAATATACAGACTGATTTTACTGTTGTGGGTTTAGTAACACTTTAATCCCTTGACCGCCTTAGATGTTTAACTCCCTCCCTTCCAGTGTCATTAATCCAGTGACAGTGCATATTTTTAATACTGGTCGCTGTAGTAGGGTAACTGGTTCCCGCAAAGGGCCAAAAGTGTCATGTAGTGTCAGAATGTCCACCGAAATATCACAGCCCTGCTATAAGTCGCTGATTGCCACCATTACTAGTATAAAACAAAAAAAATTAATAAATATATCCCATAGTTTGTAGACGCTATAACATTTGTGTAAACCAATCAATATATGCTTATTATATGTAGCAGAATACATTTTGGCCAAAATTTATGAAGAAATTAGATTTTTTTTTTATTGGATATGTTTTATAGCAAAAAAAGTAAATAAGAAAGTAAAAAATAAAAAATATTGTTTTTTTTTTTAAATTGTCAGTCTTTTTTTGTTTATAGTGTGAACATTAAAAAAACGCAAGTGGTGATCAAAAGAAAGCTTTATTTGTCGGAAACAGAAATTAAAAAACGTGTCGCAAAGTAACGCAGTACCATTTCGCAAAAATGGCCTGGTCATGAAGGGGGGTTAATCTTCGAGAGGTCAAGCGGTCAAGTCATATCCCTTTTGAATATATCCTGTTTTTTACACATTCACCAAAAACAATGTTCTTAAAAAACATTATTAAATGTTTATTATAATATAAATATGGTATATCACCAGATAGCACTATACATAGCAATTTGAATGTGTACTCAAAAAAACAGAATTTTCGTTTTGCAGACTTGTAAAAGAAATGACTCCAAACTCTCAAATATCATAAATGTTCCTCTTTTTGTAATAGACAAGAGCACCACAATGTTACCGCAGTTCTTTGTATCAAATACTGTACATATATCAATTAACAATGCCAATGTGAGAAATGGCCATGGGAATCTCTCCAGTTAAAGTTTATTCAGCAATTTACACGTTTTTTTTAATGTTAAGACAACCCTTGCACTGAAGATATAAACTGAATTCACAAGGGATGTTATTCTCTTCTTCATTCAACATACATGTTGGCCAGGCAGAATTCTATACAAGCAACATAACCACTTGCCGACCGCCCGTCGTGGCTTGATGGCGGCAAAGTGGTTCATTATCGCAAACCGCCGTCACCTGACGGCGGCCGCGATAACGAGTATTGTGAGCGTGTGACTCGATCTCCGCCGGCTACCCGCGATGGATCTCCCGCAGTGAGAGAACGGAGGTCCATGTAAGTAAACACGGATCTCCGTTCTGACAGAGGGGGAAGGGCGGTGATCACAGGCTTCCTGTATATGGGAGCCGTGATAACTCCCCTCGCCCTGCCAGCCCAGCCCCCATACAGTTAGAACACACTGAGGCAACACAGTTAACCCTTAGAGCGCCCCCTGCAGGTGAACCCCTTCACTGCCAATGGCATTTACACAGTAATCAGTGCATTTTCATAACACTTTTATTGCTGTATAAATGCCAATGGTCCCAAAAAAGTGTCAAAATGGTCCGACATGTCCGCCGCAATATTGCAGTACCGCTAAAAATCGCAGATCACCGCCATTACTAGTAAAATATAAAAAAACAATAAAAACCCCTTAAATTAATTCTCATCATTCGTGAACGCGGCAACGTTTGCGCAAACCAATCAATAAATACCGATTGCGATTTTTTTTTTACCAAAAATATGAGGAAGAATATAAATAGGCCAAAAGTGATGAAAAAAAATGTTTTTTTTATATTTTTTTTTAGATTTGTATTTTAGCAAAAGTAAGAAATGTTTTTTTTTTTTTTTTGCAAAATTGTTTTTTGTTTATAGCGGTGATCGGAAATGACGCAGCGTTGATGGAATACCACCAAAAGAAAGCTCTATTTGTGGTAAAAAAAGGACGCAAATTTTGTTTGGGTACAACGTCTCGCGACCGCGCAATTGTCAGCTAAAGTGATGCAGTGCCGAATCGCAAAAAGTGTTCTGGTCCTAAACTGCGAAATCCTTCCGGGGCTGAAGTAAACCTGAATGTCAGTCTCTATAAATCCTGTGCCCCGAATCAATTGAAGCATCCAGAAGCTGTCCTTATCAGTACAAGCAATATTTTATTGCACTTCATACACAGAAAAAACATAGGGGTTAAAAATAATAATAAAATCCCATAAATATATCCCATTCTTCCCCCTAAAGATGGATGCACTACTTTTTTCAACATACACCACTGCAATTTCGTGGTGTAAACTGACACCATTTGAGACAATGCATTTTGCCTTGTCTATGCATTGGGGCTCCACTGAAAATAACTGCAAGCACAGCTCACTGCATCAGGGTGAATGGACCCTTACACTGTATTATTGCAGAGATCTGAAAAAAAAAAAACACACAAAACATTTTAATATTTAAATCCCAAATACAAAAATGTATCGTAGTGCAACATACAAAATCTTAAAGGCTGGTTCACACCAAAATGCAGTGCAGGAAAGGTGCATTCCATGTGCATTTCTGGCGCCACAGATGAACATGTTGCCTTTGAGAATCCTATGCACATTTGCAGCTTGCAAATGCAGCACATTTGTGGCCATCAATTTGCATTGTACTGCAGTGCTTGCAATACTTTTTCTGCATTCCAGTGCATTCAAATGAATGAGCTGTCAAAATGGACCACACTGGAACATGCAGGAATATTTCATTGCAATGCATGCATTCTGGTGTGAACCAGCCCTAAATGTGGTATCTTTATTAGTTTTCTATTTTTAGGCTTTTTCCTTTATTTTCACCTCCTGCCTTTGGGGTCTCCAGTCTGGATGGAGGGACAAGAGAGACACACTGTATTGCCACACTGTATTGTCTAAAACATTTAAAAAACGTCAAAAAAGAGTGCTCAAAATTAGAATCACAAACCCACATTCCAGAGTGGAGGCAGGTGTAATGTTGAATTAAAAATGACAGTGCCACATTTCAGGCATACAGCACAGTGGTTGGAGAGTATAAAGAAGAAGGGAAAAATTGGGACTTTAAATGAGACATGGGGAACACATGTCTCCATCCCTGTATCTTTACAAAAAGGGGGGAATTGTCAGACTTTAAATGAGGTAGGTTTGGTAGCTGAAAGATGAGTCAATGTTTGAAAAAAAAACACTTTTATTGCAAAAAAACATCACAGCATAGCATAATATAAGGCAAATGACATCGATCGCATTTTTGCAAACCATGTATACATAAAAACCATATTGGTAGCATAACAAGCCCATGATGTGGTGAGGAGCATGGATATTCCATGTAAATTCATACATTCAGATCAAAAAATGTAGTACACTTGGATTTAAAGTAAGTAAACCATCTTAAAGAGAAAATAAGTGCATCCAATTGGCCCGATACACGTTTCGTGTATATTCAATACACTCTTCAGGGGCAGGTACACTAGGGTCAGCCTGTTGAGTCTGAAACCTAAGAAACCAGAAATGGAGGGCTGCTAAAGGTGTCAATCCCGGGAGCTGGGGATGGAATCCGCACAGGAAAGACCGAGCACATAACATGATCCCAACAGTGAAAAAACGCATGTAAACAGATGGTAGTGAATGGGTTCAAATGCTGATGAACTAATGAGGAATTCTGATCCAAAAATGAATGTTATTAAGGCCTATTCAAAAAAACAAGTATATGAATGGCTGTGTGAGTCCGTGTTTATTCTGCACAAGGTACAGACAAGTCTTGTGGGATCCATGCCTGATTCATTTTAATAAAGGTTAGCTTGTCCACATTGGATGTGGACAAACGGCTCCGCTTGTCTGCACGTCTTATTTGTGCCTGAGTGTGTCGGTAAGTATATGAACAAAAAAACTTATCCGGAATTATTGTAAGTAAAAACCTAGTCTTAAGGAGTAATCAAGTAGTCGTAAACTTGGGTAAGTGATGGTAGACAAATGTACGCAAAAAAGTGACAACCCTAGTACAATACACGAGCCAGAAAGGACACGCCTAAGGTAGGGGTCGAGGGCCCTAACTGTGGAAATCGTCGGGAGGTAAAGACCAAAGAATCCAAAGTCTGAGTTGTCCGACTGGGATCACATGGACGGGGACTTCTCACATAACTTATATGTGCTTTGCACATAGCCCGGTTAACCTAC
>BLSH010307828.1:386175-396588 GCA_018402905.1 Glandirana rugosa
ACAAGTTGTATTGTGCAAAGCATGCATGCTCAGAAGGCAGGAACGGCTGGATGCTAATTACATGCACCTGAACGTTCTTTCTTTGGTCGTATGATCGTGTAGCGCAGTCAGTATGCTTGATACAACAGCCAACATACGATTTGAGACAATCGTACGTACGATCGTTGTCCCGTGTTTACGAGGCTTTACTCACAGAGTAGTTCGATGGTATGACCTTCTGAAACTTGCATTGTACTCAGCATTAGATGCTGAAAATATGCGAACGCATATTCGCCAATTAGCCAATGCCCTTTAGTTTGTTTGTTCCATACTATGAATTCTTTATGCATGCAATGGTATGTACATATTCAATAATATTATGATGTGGAATTGGAATAATCACACACTAGTTAATGTGCTGGCAGTTAGTTTGTAGAGAATGAAGAGAATACAAGATTAGTAAATTTATTTTTTCTGGCTGGTTGTGGTCAAGTCTATAGCATAGTGGTTTATTCCGATACATTCAAAGCTTACAGCTCCAGGTTCGGATCCTACAGATGTCATCAGCATACCTTGCATTGTACGCTGCATTATATTTTGAAAATATGTGAAGGCATATTCACCAATTAGCCAATGCCCATCATCAGTTTGATTGCTTCCATACTATGACGTTTTGGAATGCATGCAATGGTATGTACATATTCATTAATATTACAGTGCGCAAGTGGAATAATATCACACTAGTTAACGTGTCAGCAGTTAGTTTGTAGAGAATAAAAGATTAGTAAATGTATTTTTTCTGGCTGGTTGTGGTCAAGTCTATAGCATAGTGGTTTATTCCGATACGTGGAAAGCTTACAGCTCTAGGTTTGGATCCTACAGGTGTCATCAGCACGCCTTGCATTTTATGCAGCATTATATTTGGAAAATACGTGAAGGCATATTCACCAATTAGCCAATGCCCATCCCCAGTTTGATTGCTTCCATACGATGAAGTTTTGGAATGCATGCAATGGTATGTACATATTCATTAATATTATAGTGCGCAATTGGAATAATCACACTCTAGTTAACGTGTCGGCAGTTAGTTTGTAGAGGATGAAGAGAATACAAGATTAGTAAATGTATTATTTCTGGCTGGTTGGGGTCAAGTCTATAGTGTAATGGTTTATTCCCATACATTCAAAGCTTCCAGGTTCGTTTCCTACAGATGTCATCAGCACACCTTGCGTTGTAAGGAGCCTTATATTTTGAAAAAATGTGAAGGCATATTCACCAATTAGCCAATGCCCATCATCAGTTTGATTGCTTCCATACTATGAAGTTTTGGAATGCATGCAATGGTATGTACACATTCATTAATATTATGATGTGCAATTGGAATAATCTCACACTAGTTAACATTGCAGCAGTTAGTTTGTAGAGAATGAACAGAATACAAGATTAGTAAATGTATTTTTTCTGTCCAGTTGTAGTCAAGTCTATAGCGTAGTGGTTTATTCCGATGCATTCTAAAGCTTACAGCTCCAGGTTCATATCCTACAGATGTCATCAGCACACCTTGCATTGTATGCAGCATTATATTTTCTATTTTGCTGCGGTAGTTCCCATACACTTTTTTCAAGCAAATCATGTTCATACAAGTCTTCAATGGATTCTGAAGGTTCAAGCCCAGTTGACATCAGCTATTCCCATATAAGAAGGCATTCGCCTATGCGATATGCTAATTGCCTTTAATGGGCGTTATTTTTGATTGTTATGCGATCGCATATTCGCGATATAGTGAATTAGCCCCACAAAGTCTAACTTTAGCCAAACTGATTCATTTCATTTTCAATAGGCTGTAAAAGAATTAGAACCTGTGTCATTTTTTTCAATAACATACTGTAGGTTTCCCTACTGGGGAAATGTAGCCTTATTTTCTGTGATGGGAAACGATTTAGTCTTTGTTCAACTAGTATTTGTATCAGATTGGAAAAGGTCTGCATATATTTCAGTACTCAATAAGGAAAAACAATCAGTTATGCCACACGTCTACCAAATATTGCAAGCTAGAATTCAGCAATATATAAGAACAGATCTGTCACATGTGAAGGATGGGCCAGATAGGTAGATGCGCTAAAGATAGCACTTAAAAAAAAAACAAAAGAACAAAATATTGTTTTACTGCTTTTTGTCTCCCATGTAGCTTTTATGGCTAGATGTAAATCCCAAATCTTTATTCCAATATGTTTGCCACATTGTATACAATTTTCATTAACAAACATGTTTTGTAAATCGGTTGTAAAGTTTTTTTACCTGGAGCTCTTGTGAGTAAAAGCACTTCTTATAGCAGACTGACAACAGTAAGCAAATAAAAGACAAAGTCCAAACTGTTCATTCACTTATCTCAAGTATTTTCAGGCCTGCCCTAGCCGATGACAGAAATTTTGGTGGGTAGATCAATGTCACAACAAGCTCCACTATGTCAGCACCAATGTAGGCACCAATGTGGTATTGGCTATGAGTTTAGGAAGAGTTTAGTAATTGCACTTACAAGAATGTTATATAGATCAAGCTTATCATGGTAAACACGGGCAACCACAATCCAGGTACACTTCAGTACAAGGGTAACTAAAGTTAAAGAAAAACAAAAAAAACTACATAGTATATGCTTCAAGTTTCAACTCTCAATTGTTTCAACTTTTTTTTATTCTGTGTGCATTTAATGTCCATAAATATCTTATAGTTCCAGAGATTCCCACCTGCATTCATTCCTTTATGTCTTTGTCTATAATTCATTCAGCTCTCTCAATATCTCTATTTGTAGCCACTTGTGTATTTGTAGCCAGATACATTGAGAGCAGAGAACACTAGTGATGATAAGTGATCAATCCGGGTAAAAAACACAACCCTGGCATCCCTTTAGATGAGTATATTCCCCCCTGGTCATTGGGAGGTGCAGAGTTTAGTTGTGCTGTGCCGTGCTGTTCTGTGCTGATCAGTTTCTTTTCCAGAAGCAGGTCCAATAAAATGTAATCCCACAATTGATGGGCAGACTGCCTAGTAAAGTCTACTCTATCCAGTGGCCAGCTCCCTCCCTGGAACTTGAACATTTAAAGGGTGCCTGGGATGTGTTCTTTTATTTTTGCAATCAGCAAGTAGCTGAGATATCATCCATCCATAAACCCTGAATACTAAAAACAGAAACTGCAGCTAAAGGGATGATGGACTGAGAATATGCACACATTTTCAAAGCAAGAAAAAATATTAACAATACTGAGTACTTTGAGTCAGTGACTAATGTTCTTTATTAATTCATGTAATGAATGTGACATTGGTACTCTTTTACTAGAAATATTCACATACATCAAGGATTTGGAATTGTGAAATCTTCAAACACACCTCAGAAATAAAAACCCAAGTGGAATATTACTCCTGCACAAGCAGGCGTTGGAACAATGCATTAACGGAAAAGATTTGTATTCACAAGGTTGATGGAATGGATCACTTTTACCAGCTTTTGGGAATGTCTCAGCCTGCCATGGCCAGTTTCCATACTGAAGTCCACTCCTCAGTCCTCTAAGAAGTAGGGGATCCAGCTCTGTCAGATCCACAAAAGATGGAAGACAGTGGCATCTGCTGCTAGATAGTACAGAGCACATACGGTACTTGCGAATCCTAATGAATGTGGATCTTGAGATGTACTGTAAAAGGCAGTATGAAACTGACGCACTGGTGGTGAACATTTTCAATATTAAATGCTGTAAGAATCAAGTTTGGCGTCAGTCGGTGAGATTGCCCATAACATTAAAGAAACAATTAAAACTTTTTGGGAAGGGATGGGGGGTGGTCAACTTTAATGTCTTTACTGAAAGTAATTTTAACTTATGCTTTTTTCCCATTACAGACTCAGTTTAAATTGACCAAGATTCAGAAAGGTTCACATTAAAGGCAAGGTCCACAAGAACTATGTCTGATAGCCAGTTCAATGCTGTTAATAGTTTAAAAATCAGGATGGAATGGACCATCTAAGCACTAAACTAAAAACTGCTGTTTGAAACTTCTTATTCCTGAGAGAGTATATCATGGGATTTAATAAGGGAGTCACAACAGAATACACAACAGACACAACTTTATCCTTATTTAGGTCATATGTTGCCTTTGGTCTTACATACATGAATATAACAGATGCATAAAAAATAAGTACAACAGTCAAGTGAGATGTACAGGTGGAGAAAGCTTTACTTTGCTTTATTGCAGAAAGTTTGATAGTAAAAAAGATGCACACATAGGAAGCCATTATCAGAAAAAAACATGTTAACACAATACTCCAAGACAAAGTAAAAAATATAGCTTCTGATGTGCTGCTTTCAGTGCAGGCTAGTGCTAGAAGTGCAGGATAATCACAAAAGAAATGATTTATTCTATTAGAATTACAAAAGGGTAGCATAGCAATAAATGTGATTGTTAATACTGAGGCAGAAAACCCACTTAAAAAACTTAGAATTATCAAATGTAGACATACTTTTGTTGTCATTAAAGATGAATATCTCAGTGGATTACAGATTGCAAGATATCTATCACCAGCCATTACTGTTAACAGAAAGCATTCAGATGATCCAAGTGAGAAAAACACATATAATTGGGTCATGCATCCTTCAAATGAGCTTGTTTTGCATCTGACTATTAAAATGGACAGCATGTTTGGTATTGTAACAGTCACATAGAAGATCTCCAGTAATGAAAGGCTGGCAATGAACATATACATAGGGGTATGTAAAGATGGTGTCAGCTTTACTATCATAATGATAAGGAAATTTGCAATGATTGTCAAAATATAAATGATTAAAAATATTGAGAATAAGACAAGTTTTATGCTCGGGGCACTTGAAAATCCAACAAAAATAAATTCTAATTTCATAGTTTGGTTGTTTGTCCATTCAGTAAATGCCATCAGAAACAGTAAAAAAGAAGGCATATGGATGCAAATGTAAATGAAATGTATAATGCTTTTGCATATATTTTTTCTTTAATACAGTCAGGACTAAAAAAAAAAAAAAAATCAAGAATATTTTACAATTAGACTTACAAAGATAGACAACAGTGTCCTTGTATGTGCTCTGTTGAAAAAATCCTGGCTCAAGCAAACAAGTTCAAACATACACAGCAGTGACTCATTCCCTTCTACCCCCCTCTCTACAATTTAATTAATCAGAGTTAATTATGGAAAACTCAGTTCCCCAGCCCTCGCATAAGGCTGGATTCACACCTAGGCATTGTTAGTGCTTTTTGCATTTTGCAGATTTGCACTGCAGAACGTGTTCCATAGAAAACCATGTTAAATGGACTGCAGTGCAAATCTGCAAAAAGCACTAAAATGCATAGGTGTGAATCAGGCCTAAACAAAGATCAAAGTAGAATTCTTAAAGAGGAAGTAAACCCAGATAGGGTTTACTTCCTCTACATCCCCCTGCAAAGTAGATGCATAATGGGCTACTATGCATAGTAGCCCATTATGTGGCACTTACCTGCAAACGAAGCCTGAGACGTCCAGCGATGTCCCCATTGCTGGCAGCGTCAATCTTCTGCCCTTCTTCCTTCCGGGGCCACGACTCTGGCTCTGTGACTTGCCGGAGTTGCGTGACGTCACTGCGCGTGACTGACGTTTCTTCACGGCACATGTGCGAAATGATGTCGACACATCTTGTACACTATATATCTCCTAAACTGTGCAGGTTCAGGAGATATGCAGGGCACCTACAGGTGAGCCTTATTATAGGCTTACCTGTAGCTTAAAGTGGTTGTCATGAGTTGACAACCACTTTAAGTGCTGGAGTTATCAGAAAACAGCATTTAAAATTACAATCTGCATTTTATGTTTAAGTTTTAGCTATGCTATGTGAATGAGAACATATAATAAACATAAAAGAGGCATTATTCCAGTTTGGCTGCAGATTAGGATATACAGTTTAAATATTCCTGAGATATGACGTATTTGGAATTATTTAAGGAAAATAAAACAGTGATATACAAAGACCAAAATAATAGGTGCTGCCATTGCTTGTCCTACTTACGTTGTTCCTATATGTGGTGCATTTCACTAACTGTACAAATAAAAAAGAATGCAGCCCTGAAGCCCCTAATTGCTATGAGCAGCGTGCACCTTCATCCATAATGTTCAACCAAATAAACAGCGCCTCCTCTGGTGTTAAAAAAATGTGATAAAAAAATATAAATGAAATCAAATATATGCATACAAACATAAAAGTGCATATATATACATGTAATAGGGGGCAGCTCCACTCAGATAAATATCTGCAAGAGAATAGAACAATAACAGGTAGCGCCTCCCTAAATAATAATGATGATAAACAAATATACAATTTCAAATAAATCAATCGTTGAAACAAAAAACTTTGAAGTAGTTGTGCTCAAAATCTTGCTCGTGAAGGTGCCACAACCCCCTTTGTGTCCCCACTCACCGAAAGAAATAGACCTACTGCTTTTCAGTCAGAGGTCATATAGGTTAGAAATCGGTGAGGAGACAATGGACTAAGTCAGCAGGACAACCGGACACCCGAAATGTATCTCAATCTTCCCACATGGAGATATATCTGGATAGCTCAAATAAAATGATTGATTTAGTTGATATTGTATATTTGTTTACCTCCATCCATAGCCTGAGATGAAAGCTCGTGCACCAGGATGCCAGTCTAATAAACTGTTGTCTGCACTGAGTTTGAACACGATTCAAACTATGCAGGACTGGCAAGCCAAAACCAAGCATAAAAATTTCTGGTCAGCTACCACGCCTGAAGGTACCTAACATTTCCTGCTCTGATCAGCAACCTCTTGCTTTGATTTACTTATTTTGATGTAATCTGTATGTTTCTAATGTAAGTCCCTTGCACATTAAACAGCTATTAAAGTAGAACATTATTTCATTTTTGGATAGAATAAGGTAGGGTTATAACCCCTGCCAGATTTTTTTCGGCTTCTGGTGTCCCATTGCAGAGATTTCCCTTCGCCTTCTGTCCCATAGCCAAACAGGAAGTGAGAGGAAATCCATGTAAATTAAGGGATTTCCTTGGGGATCCCCAGTTCACCAGAACTAGCGTCCCCATTGGAAGATTTCCCCTTTATTGCTTTTCAGGGGACAACCCAAAATTTGGGATTTTCTCTTACTTTTACTTTCAATGGTAATTGTAAACAGGACAAATAGGGAGGTTGTATCTCCTTAATGAGGTCACAGACAGCAATAGAAACTGACACATGTTCTAATCCTTCTGCACTCTATCCACAACTAAAAAAAGTTTTGCCTTTAGTTATGCTTTAATCTTGTGCTTTAAAACTCAGTCTGCATGCTAAATCAATTTTAAACATCAGCTTTATATTGTATAGCTGGGAGATCTTCATAAGCTTCAAGCTCACTCTGAAATGCTGTTATGACTTTACAATGCTAACCTGCTCTGACAGTTTATCAACAGACTTCCACTGCTTTATAAATCCTGGACAATGTCTGTTTTGTGAGTTTGGGCCCATACACACGATCAGAAAATCATATGAAAAATACCGCTTTTAAAGTGATCATTTGATAATCTGATTGTTAGTACATAGCGAGAGCCGATCACGACAATTCATGCAAAATTATCCAATGGAACAGAAAAGTTGTCATTCAAAAAAATACAATGCAAATAAACTAAAACACATTACATCACTTCCACATTTTTATTCCGTCCTACAAGAATTTTCATAACTTTAGTAAACTCTTCATTTTCGATATGAGACTAGCATGCAAAAAAAAAAGGACGATCATTCATCCGACAAGCCCATTGTGTGTACCAAGCATTGATGAGGCACTGGCACATTTAGGATATCTGTAGTAAATCGGCCCCAGGGTGTCTGAAATGAAGCAGCTCTTCGAGCACTTTATCCATAGAATACCCATAATTCCCTGAAATCTTTGGTATGGGTGCACCCTGTATTAAATGTGCATTTGTAAGACAGATTTTATACACTTAAGACAGCTTTAAAACATAGATTTAAAAAACTATGAAAAAATACAATAAAATTGACCCAAAGGATTATAGTTTTTATTTACAGTATTATTATGCTGAAATAGCAACTCTAAGCAACAAGTAAATTAAACTGCTAAAACTATCTAGGAATAGTGCTGCTATACCAGTATGTTTAAAATACTTATCTTTATATCAGAACTATGCAAGTCCAGCATGGTTTATGTGCCTAGTTTCTGAGTGGGATCATAGCATCCCCTCTGTCAGTAGTAGCAAGACTCCAGAATGAAAGCAGGATGGGGCAGACAGTCAGCAGAAGTGGCATGAGGGACTTCAGGGGACAAGGACATTTTGAGGTGGTTTGGAGGAATGCAGTTGGCAATGCCTGAGCAAAAACATTACTTTACCTTTACAATGTGACCCAATTTTCGGGCTCCTCTCATCTGATTACATTTTTGGCCTGGCACCTGCCTGAACTCTGATAACTCACCTATTTTTGAACATAAGTGCTTGCCTCTTGATTGTGTACTTCACCCAGTTTTTGCCAAAAACAGCAGTATCCAGTCTGAGTGTCAGAGTCAGAGTGAACCTGGCCACAACCTCTGAGTCATTTCACAACAAAGCTCATCACCACTTGCTGACAGCACTAGTGAGTAAGATTAGGTGCCTTGGCTTTATTTAGGTCTTGCATGTTCCTGATGATGCACAGGCTGCGTATACCGTAACAGTTCTCTGCAACCCTGACATACAGGATGCAGTTCATTTTTAACTGTTTTTGCTGTGCTAAATTATGTTAAGTACTGGTATGGCCAGACACTCCTTTACAAAGCATTTGCTATTTGTTATGAGTTAAGATGGCTAGCATAGTGGGATGGTGAGCATTGTCCCTTTAAAACATGAAAAAGAAAACTACTGCCTAAATTATGTTCCAATCACTTTTCAAAACAAACTTGCTTTTATTGGAATCATGTGGGTGTACTCACAGTAAAGGAAGATTAAAACAAAATAACTAGGCATAAGCTTCAGGTTTGGGTCAACCATGAGTTTGACCCAAACCCAAGATGTTTGCAGTTTGACAAAATGACAAACGAATGCAGTCATTTGTGTTTATAGCAACCAATTACAAGCAATGCACTTCCTGGCCTCCTAACTGTGGTCAAGTGGCTTAGAAAGGCCAATCATTGAATTTTTCTTGTGTGCCAAATTCTTCCCTATAAAAGTCAGGGTTCAACGTAGTCCAATCAGATGATTCATTTTTTGCTGGAGGTTGGAATACTGACAAAGTGCATTCTTGAGAACTGAGTGAGAAGAGATATTGGTATTGTGTGTGTTAATGGATTCAATAAACAAACAACTTTCCAAACTATGAATTGCTATCACGAATATATACACACATAAATAATCAAATCGATATACATACAAAACAAATCGAATCGGTATAACGAATATTGACGCTCTACAGAAATAACAAATTATCCAAAAACAAATTAACGTAACATAACGAATATAACAGAACAAAATTATGTTTTTTATAAATGAAAACGAAACGAAACAAGATTTTTTGTTGTGCACAAGTCTAGAGTCCACTCCTCCTTAAAAGCATAGATATAAGTTGGGCGCCCAGGAAGAGCACAATGGCAAATGGAGGCATCCAATGTGTTCCAACACCAAATCAGCAAACAAGCTGTACATAAAGATGGCAACCAACCCAATTTATAACTAGGAAATTTTTGCTTGTTTGTGATGTGTGCTGCCCTTCAATGTGCACCTTACTGCAAAAGTTAGTTATGAATTGGGACAGTTGCAATCTTTTTGTATAGCTTGTTCGCTGATTTGATGTGGGGATACATTGGGTGTCTCCAGCTACCATTGTGCTCTTGCTGGGCATCCAGTGTGTCCCTGTGCCTTAAAGGAGGAGTGGGTTCCCTCCAACTCCAACTTGGAGACTCTTTCTACAGGGACACAACATACCATGTCTCTCTGTACTTTTATTGGTAAACTTTCAATTATTGGACTGCACACATTATGGATTCACCAGGGATATACACTGTGTGCAGAATTATTAGGCAAATGAGTATTTTGACCACATCATCCTCTTTATGCATGTTGTCTTACTCCAAGCTGTATAGGCTCGAAAGCCTACTACCACATCTTTCTCAGAGGTTCAACCTCAACCTCCCTTGGGTGAGGAGGAAATTCCGTGTCCCTGTGTGACCTACGGGTCGTTCTCGTGTTACCATCGACCTCTGTGGGTTACATAGGGGTGTAGTTTAGTCGCTTGTTCGATATGTTTTTCTAACGTTGACAGGGTTAAGTATTGATTGAAAACGTCATTCCACGTGTAACTTCCCGTCGTGTGTAGTGTTTGTTCGTTTTTAAAGGATCAATATTTAACCCAACCAACGGTAGAAATACATGTCGAACAAACGACTAAACC
>BLSH010307828.1:406590-417384 GCA_018402905.1 Glandirana rugosa
CCCCCCCCCCCCCCCCCGTTCGAACAGGCAAAAAATCTGTGCAGACGCGTCTCCCAGAATGGGCAGTCTGTCGTCTGACATTTCTTTTATACGAAGGGGCGGGGCCACTCCGTGATGTCACTGGGTGGCCCCGCCCTTACCTGTAAAATAAATGTCAGACTACAGACCGCCCATTCTGTGAGATGCTTCTGGACGGCATGGCTGCAGCAGAGATATCGGGGCGGTGAAAGAAGAAGAAGATGAAGGTTGAAGACGAAGAGAGGAAGGAAGAAAACCGAAAGAAGAAGCAGAAGACCAGAAGAAGGACCGGGGCAGGAGAAGAAGGAGGAAGAAAGAAGAAGAGCTATTTTACACAATAAAGGACTTGTCAAAAACTGCCTCTTGTTTTTTTTGTACCACTTTACTCCTTTTTTGGGGAATGGGTAGGGGTACAATGTACCCCCTACCTATTCACATGGGGGGGTCAGGATCTGGGGGCCCCCTTATTAAAGGGGGCTATCAGATTCTGATAAGCCCCCCACCCGCAGACCCCCACAACCACCGGCAAGGGTTGTGGGGATGAGGTCCTTCTCCCCATCAATATGGGGACAAGGTGCTTTGGGGGTGACCTCAAAGTATCCTCCCCATGGTGAGGGCATGTGGCCTGGTATGGTTCGGAAGGGGGGGCAGTCGCTCATCCCCACCCCCTCCTGCCATGCCAGGGCTGCTCAAATAAAGGTCTGGTTTAGATTTTGGGGGAACCCCATGCCATTTTTTTAAATTTGGCCCAGGGTTCCCCTTAAAATCCATACCAGACCTGAAGTTCCTGGTATGGACTTTGGGGGGGGGGGGGCCACATCATTTTTTTTTTCAATTTTGGTGCGGGGTTCCCCTTAAAATCCATACCAGACATGAAGGGCCTGGTTTGAGTTTTGGGGGGACCCCCACGTCATTTTTTAAACATTTTGGCAGGGGTTCCCCTTAAAATCCATATCAGACCTGAAGGGCCTGGTATGGACTTTGGGGGGACCCCCACATAATATTTTTTAACATTTTGGTGAGGGATTCCCCTTAAAATCCATATTAGACCTGAAGGTCTGGTTTAGATTTTGGGGGGAACCCATGCCATTTTTTTTTTAATTTGGCGCAGGGTCCCCTTAAAATCCAGACCAGACCTGAAGGGCCTGGTATGGACTTTGGAGGGGACCCCCACATCATTTTTATTTTAAATTTGGCATGGGGTTCCCTTTAAAATCCATATCAGACCTGAAGGTCTGGTTTAGATTTTGGGGGGACCCCTATGCCATTTTTTTTAAAATTTGGGGCAGGGTCCCCTTAAAATCCAGATCAGACATGAAGGGCCTGGTATGGACTTTGGAGGGGACCCCCACATCATTTTTATTTTAATTTTGGTGTGGGATTCCCCTTAAAATCCATACCAGACATGAAGGGCCTGGTTTGAATTTTGGGGGGACCCCACGTCATTTTATTTCTAAATTTTGGCATGGGGTTCCCCTTAAAATCCATACCAGACCTGAAGGGCCTGGTATGGACTTTGGGGGGACCCCACATCTTTTTTTTAAATTTTGGTGCGGGGTTCCCCATAAAATCCATACCAGACCTGAAGGGCCTGGTATGTACTTTGGGGGGACCCCTACGCAATGTTTGTTTTTTTTTGGATGGGGTTCCCCTTATAATACATACCAGGCCTGAAGGGTCTGTTACGGACTTTGGAGGGAACCCTACGCAAATGTTTTTTTTTTAATTTTGATGCGGGCCCTGCTGTTGTAAATTATTTTTAAAATTTTGATGACATGCCCCATTCAAACAGGTGCTGAAAAATTGGGCCTTGGGTATTGGTGGTGCCCTAAATACAAAATACCATTCTGGATTATGGACAGGAGGAATAGGAGCAGTGGCGGTCTTCAAGGGTTCCCAGATCCCTAGCAAATTTAATCAGTTGCATCAGGGGCTTGTGTCACTTTAACAGAAACCGGGAATAACTGAACATCTGTTCTGCAAACCTCTGGAAGCTGTGTGTGAAACTACAGCATAGAGAAGAACAGGTATATGGTTTCGCTCTGTTATATTTTCACACACATTTTGCAGATGTTTGCAGAACAGTGATATCATATCACTGCAAACATCTGGAAAGTGTGTGTGAAACTATAGCAGAGCGAAACCATATCCCAGGTTTCTGTTAAAGTGACACACAGACTTTCCAGAGGTTTGCAGGACAGATGTTCAGTTATTCCCGGTTTCTGTTAAAGTGACACACAGACTTTCCAGAGGTTTGCAGAACAGATGTTCAGTTATTCCCGGTTTCATTTAAAGTGACACACAGACTTTCCAGAGGTTTGCAGAACAGATGTTCAGTTATTCCCGGTTTCTGTTAAAGTGACACACAGACTTTCCAGAGGTTTGCAGAATAGATGTTCAGTTATTCCCGGTTTCTGTTAAAGTGACACACAGACTTTCCAGATGTTTGCAGAACAGATGTTCAGTTATTTCCGGTTTCATTTAAAGTGACACACACAGTTTCCAGATGTTTGCAGAACAGTGATATGGGATCTCCCGGCTTATTTATACTTTTATGACATAGTTTGAAGATGATTTTAGAACAGTTATATGGCTTCTACCGTTAATTAATACTTTTCAGACCCAGTTTGAAGATGGTCCACATCCACCTCCATTTTTGATTTTTTTATGTTTTTATTTTTTTAAAAAAGCTTTTAGTTATTTCCCTGTCCCCATTTCTTTGTAGGGCACTTGTCCCACCCTTACCCCCATGTCCTTCCTTTTGCAGACCTCTAGGACTTTCCAGGGCTTTCTTACAGCCATTTTTGTGCCTAAACGTTCGGGTCCCCATTGATTTCAATGGGGTTCGGGGTCCGGGACAAAGTTTGGGTTCTGTCCAGACCCGAACCCGGACTTTGTCCCGAAGTTCGGCCGAACCAGCAGAACCCGGACTTCTAGAAGTTCGCTCAACTCTAGTTATGTACCATCCAGCAGCACTGAATGTCCGTTTAGAAAGCACGCTGGATGCAGGACAGGCCAGTAACTCAATTGCATATTCAGCACGTTCTGGCCAGTGGTCCATCCTCAAGACCCAGTAACTCAGTGGATGCTCAGTTGGAAAGGTCTCCAAGTCTGCTCTTGCCCCTATATATTTCTGCACCATATAATGCAGATGCTGACAATGGTTGCTTGAACCTATCTGGCCTGGGCTCTGAGGACTGAATTTTTTTTTAAAGGCATCGGTCAGCCGGCCACATTCTCCACTGCTCTGCCTCTGAACGACCAAAGATTCAGAAACATGTTGTCCAGAACCAGGACATGGTAGCCTCCCAGGGTCTGAAAAGGCATTGCACAAACTTCTTCAAGGTATCCTGAAGATGTTTCATCCTCTGCTTCCTCTGCACAGGCAGGGTGAGCTCTACAACTCTACCCTTGTAACGTGGATCAAGAAGGGTTGCCAGCCAGTAAGGATCCCTCTCCTTGATACCACGAATCCTAGGGTCTTTTCGCAGGCTTTTCAGAATCAGAGAGCCCATGCAGCGTAAGTTTGAGGAGGCATGAGTCTCCTCTGCGTCACTGAGGTTGACATTATCAGGAACTACCTCCTCCCAGCCACGTACAACTCCTTGGGTTTCTCAGGACTGAAAACCATGATCCCTTGAAGACCGCTGCATGTTATCCTCCACATCCATGCTGACATAATAATACTCCTCCTCCTCCTCCTGTGTGTTTGGTGGCTCTGCAGGAATGCTCTCTGCATAAAGTGGGTCTTGAGAGTCCTCCTCTTCCTCCCGCTGTGCTGCCTCAAGTGCCCTGTCCATGATTCCATGAAGCGTGTGCTCCAGAAGGAATATTAGAAGGACAGTGTCACTGATGCATGCATTGTCGCTGCTCACCACCCTTGTGGCCTCCTGAAATGGTGACAGGACAGTGTATGCATCCTTGATCAGTAGCTACTGATGTGGCGAAAAGAAGCCAAACTCCCCTGAGCCTGTCCTGGTGCCATGCTTACAGTGGTACTCATTGATGGCCCTCGGCTGAGCGTGCAGCCACTGCAGCATTGTCAATGTTAAGTTCCACCTGGTGGGCATATCACAAATGAGGTGGTTGTTGGGCAGGTTGAATTCCCGCTGAATGTCAGCCAGCCGGGCACTGGCATTGTATGAACGCCAGAAATGACCACAAACTTTTTTTGCCTGCCTCAGAATATCTGGTAAGCCTAGGTACCTGGTCAATAAAAAAACCAAATTCAAGACATGTGCCAAGCATGGAACATGTGTCAAGTGTCCTTGTCGGAGGGCAGAGAGAAGGTTGTTGCCATTGTTGAATACAACAATTCCTGGCTCAAGCTGCCATGGTGTCAACCACCTCTGAACCTGCCCCTGCAGAGCTGACAGAATCTCTGCCCCAGTGTGGCTCCTGTCCCCAAGACATACTAACTCAAGCACCGCATGGCATCTTTTAGCTTGACTGCTTCTGTAGCCACTTGAATGCTTAGGGAGCACTGCAGGTTCAGAGGACAATTCTGCAGAAGAGGCAACAGAGGTAGAAGAAGAGGAGGGGGTGGAGGAGGCTGATGTGGCAAAATCACCACCAGGTTTTTGGAGGCGTGGTGGTGGAACTAGCTCCAACACTGAACCCTGTCCTGCATCCTTCCCAGCTGCCAGCAGAGTTACCCAGTGTGCCGTGAAGGAAAGGAAACATCCCTGACCATGCCTGCTGCCATGAGTCAGCGGTAATATGAACCCTGCTGCCGACCGCTCTGTCCAACGAGGCCAAAATATTGCCTTCCACATGACGATAGAGAGCTAGAATGGCCTTATGTGAAAAGAAATTTCTTTTGGGAACCTGCCACTGTGGGACAGCACATTCCACAAATTCACAAAAGGGGACAGAGTCTACCAGCTGAAAGGGCAGCAGTTGGAGTGCTAGCAATTTGGCCAAGCTATCATTAAGACGCTGAGCATGTGGATGGCTGGGACAGTATTTTTTTTTTACGGTTCAGCATTTGCCTGCTGAGTGCACCTGGTGGTGTACTGCTAGCAGATTGGCTGCAAGTACTTGTGGCACGCATTGCTAGACCTTCATTCCTCTCTGTGCAGGTTTTGGAGAGGGGTGGAGGTATAGAAGGGGTTGAGATCCCAGATGAGGAGCAAGGAGAAGTCCGCCTTGTTTTTTGGTGTGGGTTAGAGTTGAGTGGACACCTGGAAGTTTGGGTTTTCGTGGAAAAGTTCGGGTTCGGTCTGAACTTGACCCCGGACCCCGAACCCCATTGAAATCAATGGGGACCCGAATTTTTGGGCACATAAATGGCTGTAAGAAAGTCTTGGAAAGTGCTAGAGGGCTGCAAAATGAAGAAAAGTGGGGGTAAGAGTAGGACAAGTGCCCTACAAAGAAATGGGGATAGGGAAATAACAATACTCTGTCCCTTACAGCACCAGCAGCATCCTCTCCCTACTCTAGCATGAGAACATATGACATGCAGCACTACGTGACTCCAGCTCATACAGAGGCTGGGTCACATGATGCACAGCCAATCACAGCCATGCCATTAGTAGACATGGCTGTGATGGCTTCTAAGGGCAACCCAGTGAAACGCTTGTTGATTGGCTGCCCTGCAGCTATTCAACAAGCGGGAAAAAAATACCAGAACCCTGAACCCAAACTTTTTTCAAGAGTTTGGGTTCGGGTCCCGAACACCGCAAAGTTCGGTACGAACCCGAACTTTACAGTTCGGGTTCGCTCAACTCTAGTGTGGGTTTTTCAGGTGCTGTTGCCAATGGACTGCATGGCTGGTCGTCATATGTCTTGTCAAGACAGTAGTGCCCAAGTGCCTGGCCACGCTTGACCCGCTTCAGACATAGATTGTGAATGGCAACGGTGCGATCTACTGGACATGTGTTGAAAAATGCCCACACCAAAGAACTTTTGAAAGTCAGCGGGGAGCCAGCAGTGCCCTGCACCTGTGAAGCTCTGTGGTCTGATGCAATTTTGTGGCTGCCCTTAAGCTGGCCCCTGGAGGACATCCTGCCTCATTGGAGTTGTGCCTCCTCCTCCTCCTCACTTTTCTCCTCTCTTCTTTCAGGCACCCAAGTACAGCCTGTGTCCTCATCATCCCCTCCCTCCTCATCACTGGAGCAAACTTGGCAGTATGCTGCAGCTAGGGGAACATGACTGATAGTTTCTTGTCCTTCTGCAGTGCCCCCTGTCTCTTGGCTCACGCTACTCCCTTCCTCAACCTGGGAACCAACATCGGAGCCTTCAAATTGCTGTGCATCCTCCATCAGCATGTAACCGACACTGTGGTCGAATAATTCTGGTGACTCCTACATGCATGATGGTGGGGCTACAGAAGGAGTAACTGTGGACAAGGATCCAGTAGAATAGGCCGTTTTGCCAGCTGCGTTGGAAGGCAAACTTGTATGAGCCTGGGTGACAGAGGATAAGGAGGATGAGGATGGCTTTTTTATTTTTTTATACACTCCACCAACTCTTCTGAATGTTGTGGCTGAATATTACTGCCAGCATCAGAAAAAAAGGACAAGCATGACCTGCCTGCAGAGGATGCATCATATCAGCCACCACCACTTCTCACTGAAGACACAGAGGCTGCTTGCCCTCTTTTAGTGGCCTGGGAGCATCTGCCTCTCCTTTGTGGCCTTCCTGACATGATGGGGATTTTTTTTAACGCCGCATTACACTGTAATGTATACCGTTCACCCCCGAATGCACTGATATATAGTGTACACTCAATGAACTGTGTGTGTATATATATATATATATATATATATATATATACTAGACTGTATATATTTTAAGACACTACGTGAAGTAGTGTACTATATACCGTACACCCCGACTGCACTAATATATAGTGTACACTCAATACACTGTGTATATATATATATATATATGTATATATATATATATATATATATATATATATATATATATATATGTATATGTGTGTCGCATAACTAACTCACATGTGATATATAGTCCCGTAAGCCCCCACATGCATGTCATATATCATGTGAACTACACCACACAATTTTATATACGTCAGATCATATATATATATATATATATATATATATATATATATATATATTTACTAGACTGCATATATTTTAACACACCACATCAAGTGTACTATATACTGTACGTACACCCCCGAATGCCCTGATATATAGTGTACACTCAATCAATACGCTGTGTGTATATGTATATATATATATATATATATATATCTACTAGACTGTAAATATTTTAACACACCACGTCAAGTAGTGTACTATATACCGTACACCTCTGACTGCACTGAAACATATAGTGTACCCTCAATACACTGTGTGTATATATATATACTAGACTGTATATATTTTAACACACCACGTCAAGTCTACTATATACCGTACGTACACTCCCCCAATGCACTGATATATAGTGTACACGCAATACGCTGTGTATATATATATATATATATATATATATATATATATATATATATATATATATATATATACAGGCGGTCCCCGGGTTACAAACAAGATAGGGTCTGTAAGTTTGTTCTTAAGTTGAATTTGTTTGTAAGTCGGAACAGGTACATTTTTTAAGTGTAGCTTCAGCCAAAACAATCATTTTTACCTTTTTGGATAGCATGCAGAAGGGTTAAAACCCCTGTAAGGTTTGTTTTGCTGTCTGTGCTTCTGTTTAGGAGATTTTACCTAACTTTCTGTCCCTATGAAAATTTAATTTTGAAAATTTTGGATTGTTGTGGAGACCAGGATTGGTGATAAAGTATCAGTGGAGACATATTTTTCCCATGATACCTCTTACAGGAGTGAATTTCCCTTCCTAGGGGTAGATTTCCTCTCACTTCCTGTTGTCTCCCTCCGTTTGTAAGTAGGAGTCGTTTGTAATTCAGATGTTTGTAACTAGGGGACCGTCTGTATATATATATATATATATATGTTGTTTCACTGCCTATACACTAGGAAGGTATATATATATTCTTGCACTGCCTGCACTAACTGACTGTATACAGATCGCTCTATCTATCTATCTATCTATCTATCTATCTATCTATCTATCTATCTATCTATCTATCTATCTAGTATATATTTCACTCTACGGTAGCTGACTGTATATAGAGCGCCATATCTATCTATCTATCTATCTATCTATCTATCTATCTATCTATCTATCTATCTATCTATCTATCTATCTATCTATCTATCTATCAGACTATCTATTTGTATAAAGGAACACTATGAACCAGAAATATAATGAGAAGAAGTAGTGTCCATCTCCCTGAAATGTAGATATATAATATGAAAGCGTCCAAGTAGGCTGCCAGGGTCCGCAGCTAACACTTAGGACAAAATAGGGGATTTTTACGGGCACCCTTCAGTAGTGAGCAATATCACAACCATTGATTAAAACATTCAAAGTTTTTATTCAATACATGATAAAATTTACATATCCGTCATTGGAACAATACAAAATACATATACATGTAAAAAATGGAGTGCGGGGACCATAAACATCAACGTTTCGCAGCTTCCTGCTTTGTTCAGGGTGACCCCAATCGCTTCACATTCTAATGTAAACAACAATCCTTATTAGTTTGACATAATACTTATGTACATTCAACAATAATAGACCAAATGCACAATGCTCACCACATTTTCAAAACGTATCGATTGTTCATTTCCATAGCACCCACTGCCACCAGATAGACACTGGCACTGTAAGGCAGCGATGTCAGAATCGCATGCCCTGTCAAGGTGAGTATTGAACTGGGATATTCGACAAGGGGGAGGTTCAGATGGACTAAAAAATGTCCCCTGCCGATGGGAGAGGACATTTGACCTCAGTGTTCCATCCACAGGTCTCCGTCTGCCACAGGAAGAGGGACAGGTTACTTGGAACATGTAAAATAAGGGCCATCAGACTGTTAGCACATAAGCCTAATAGCATTGATACCACCACGGTATCCATATACCCGGCAGGGGATGATGAGAGAGTAAAACTGGCCAAACAAGCTGTAAAAAATCAGTGAAGGTACCTGTATGGATGTGTGCATTTGGTCTATTATTGTTGAATGTACATAAGTATTATGTCAAACTAATGAGGATTGTTGTTTACGTTAGAATGTGAAGCAATTGGGGTCACCCTGGATGAAGCAGGAAGCTGCGAAATGTTGGTGTTTATGGTCCTCGCACTCCATTCTTTACATGTATATGTATTTTGTATCGTTCCAATGACGAATATGTCAATTTTACTTTTTAACTGTGGACCCTGGCAGCCTACTTGGACGCTTTCATATTATATATCTATCTATCTAGTATAGATTTCACTCTACACTAAACTGCCTGTACTAACTGACTGTATGTAGATCACCTTATCTATCTTTCTAATATTTTTTTCACAATAATCAGCTACACTGAACTGCCTGCACGTCACTAGCTAAGTTCACTATCTCGCCACGTTATTCACACACTACATAGAGCCGCTGTCTTTATATAGTGTGGGGCGTGGATTGAGGCTGCTGAGCAGTGACTGGCTAAAGGCACCCTGCATTTAGCCAATCATATCTCTCACAGCAGAGCACTCTGTGATTGGCCAAAGCATGCAGATCATGTGCGTGCCTTGGCCAATCAGTGGGCGGCATTTCCCCTGCCATTGGAATGCATTATGGGGTGCTCAAAGTTCCCGCGAATGCCCCATAATGTTCTAAATGCTTGTGCTTTTTTTGTGCTCTTGTGCATGTTTTTATTGAGCTTTTTTTGAGCACAAGCGATTTTTTACAAACCCTCTTAGATAGTATTTCTTAACCACTGTATAAACAAAACAAAAAGCTGGAACAAATGTTTTTGCGAGTTTTAGAGCTTTTTTGAGCTTGTTTGAGTTCTTTGAGGCACTAGCTACTCTCAAAAATGCAAGTTTAGTGGGGTTTTTTTTTCTGCCTGTTGGAGCATGTGCCTGAAAATGCCTGAAAAAGCCAAAGTATGCATGGACACATTGCTAACATAAAAAGGAAGTTTCTAGGCAGAAAAAAATGAGAGTTCAAAAGAGCTCAAAAGCCTGTAGGAGCTGCTTCTTTGAGCTCCTTTGAGCTGCAGTGTGTACGAGCACTTACTGTGACTCTACTCTTTCTTTTTCTGAACAATATCAAGCTCGTAGATTCCATATGTTCCCACCCAGGTATTTAAAAGGATGTGTGTTTTCAAACTAAGGAGAGTGGAAGCAGAACAGGGTATCTGTAGGTTCTTCTTAAAAACACATTTCTTGGTCTTCTGCATGTCTTTATAATCTTTTTGGGTTCACAGTTTAGCAGAGCTGTAAGCCCTAGTAGCTTCTGCTCTGTTTCTGAGCTGTTAATGCTCCTATTGCCAGTTGCATACAAACACCGGTTCCAGGCTGAGGCTGCATTGGTGAGCTGCCTCTGAATCCTGAATCATTCTGCTAGCGAATGTAGTTCCTAGTCTTCATAGTCGTTGTGACCTTACCCCAGTTGTTTAGAGTTTTACGTTGTGGTATTTCCATTTCTCGTCTTACTAAGTCCTAAGTCTCCGTCGAGTGGTTACGTCGGAGTCGGACCTTGGCCACAAACATACGTTGACCGTTATCCTCGTAATTGTCGAGTCTTTGTCTCGTCTTCGATGATCCCGAATGTCGAGACGATTTGACACTTGGGTTTTTCTAATATTTCTGTACGTCTTCTGGTTCTTTACACAAAAATTCTTCTTGGATGTCTATGGGACAAGACGAAGGTGAGAGGAATCAAACTTT
>BLSH010307828.1:479878-490631 GCA_018402905.1 Glandirana rugosa
TATTATCTTACACGATTTAGTGACCTACTTCCTTAGTTAGGTCACGTCTGGTTTCTGGTTTTAATTAGTTTACATCGTTTTTGGGCTACCCCCCATTCTCATGGGGTTTTTCTTTTGGTTGATTGAATGGATGTTGTATGAGATGTGTGAGCAGCTGCTACTCCCCTCCCTGTCCCAGACAACGTTGTCTTTTTTAATTTATTTTATTTTTGTGGCTTGGTATTCTTGCTGATCCCTTATGTATATTCTTGTTGATTATGTCCCTAGTTAAATCCATTTTTGAATAAATTTATACACTTTTTCAAACTTTTGATTTCCGTTTGTTGCTTGTGCACCATTGACCCCTTTCCGATTGGTTTTCTTTTTGGGGTACTCTTACCCCCCATCGGGTTTTTGCTACATTTGATTAATTTTGGTCTTTGGTCTGCACTGGATTGATTCCTTCATCCAGTGATTTAGCACATTCTATTATACTTTTTGTATTGGGACCAATATCACCATAAGAAGTAGGAGCTGATTGGTAGTTGATCCAGAGTGGACCCCCCTCAATTTCCTTAGGATTTGCTATGCCTCTTCTGGGGTGTATACTCTTTTGGACATGGTGGGTGTATGAAGGGTGACACTGATGGGCTGCATGGCAGGTAGTGATGGGTTGCACGTCAGGTACTAATGGGCTGCACAACAGGGACTAATGAGCTGCACGTCAGGGACTAATGAGCTGCACGTAAGTAGTAATTGGGTTTACAGATAGGAACTCTGATGGGCTCACAGGACAGGTACTCCTGATGGGATCACAGGACATGTGTTTCTGATGGGGTGACAGGTACTCCAGATGGGGATGACAGGTACCCCAGATGGGGGTGACAGATACCCAAGATGGGGGTGACAGGTACTCCAGATGGGGGTGACAGATACCCCCAATGGGGGTGAGAGGTACCCCAGATTAGGATGACAGATACCCCAGATGGGGTGGTACCTACCCCAGATGGGGTGACAGGTACTCTGACTGGTGACAGGTACTCTGACTGGTGAAAGGTACTCGGACTAATGACAGGTACTCAAACTGATGACAGGTACTCAAACTAGTGACAGGTACTCTGACTGATGACAGGTACTCTGACTGGTGACAGGTACTCGGACTGATGACATGTACCCGGACTGGTGACAGGTACTCATACTAATGACAGGTACTCACACTGATGACAGGTACTCAAACTGATGACAGGTACTCTGACTGGTGACAGGTACTCGCACTGATGACAGGTACTCGGACTAGTGACAGGTACTCGGACTGATGACAGGTACTGGGACTGGTGACAGGTACTCTGACTAGTGGCAGGTACTTGGACTGATGACAGGTATTCTGACTGGTGACAGGTACTCTGACTGGTGACAGGTACTCTGACTGATGACAGGTACACGGACTGATCACAGGTACTCTGACTGATGACAGGTACTCTGACTGGTGACAGGTACTCTGACTGATGACAGGTACTTGAACTGATGATAGGTACTCTGACTGATGACAGGTACTCTGACTTGCGACAGTTACTCTGACTGATGACAGGTACTCTGACTGGTGAAAGGTACTCTGATGGGGTGATAGGTACCCCAGATGGGGTGACAAGTACTCTGATGAGCTCAGCAACAGGTACTCAGAGGTGATGAGCTTAGTGACAGGTACTCAGATTGGGTGCTGATGACAGGCCCTCTTTATTTGGTGGGGGCAATATGGGAACAGTAACGATCACTAAAGAGTGTAACTCACTGTTAGACGGATCTTCTCCTCACACTAGAAGAGTGTGTGAGGAGAAACACCCGGTAACAGCCAGTTACCTGCGCTGTGTTTACATTTGTGACCGGAAGTAATTGGACACAGCCGGTCATGTGGTAAAGAGCTGGGCTTTGTCTGAGGGACAAGCCTCAACCCTGATTGCCGCACTGCGCACCCCCGGGGGCGCGCACGAGCGGCATGAACGTGGATCCTGGAAACGACCGGCTGTGATTGGACACAGCCGGTCACATTTTAAAGAGCCAATTTTATTGGCTCTTCCCCTGATCGGGGATGGGCTGAGTCCCGAGAGACACACCCAATCCCCGATCGCCGCGCTGCAGGCCCCCGGAGGCCCGCAGTTGTGGCAAAATACAGAGGACGTCGTATGACGTCCACCCAGGATGGGAGATCCCATCTGTGGACGTCATATTACTATAGCCCGGTATTGAAGGGGTTAAAAGTGACATTGTTTACACACAGAGACAGAGGATGTGTCATTTAGTAGCAGCTTTTTTTTTTAAACAAACAGGTCAGTATCCTGGATAATGACATTGACCAAGTATGACCATTGCAATGACAGATCCCTGTAGACTTCTGTGTGTAAACAAGCCAGCAGGGGGCCTGGGTGACATTATTGACAAAATATGGTCATGAACATATTTGGTCAATGATACCACCTAGGATTCCCGTAGATGTATTTACAGAAGCTGTCTGGGGATCGGTCATCTCACTTAGCAGCCTGAGTGTTGCCACCTCTAAATTACAAAGTTTCCCAAACTGTGAACAGGCTTGGTTTGGGTTGAACTCATGATGACCTGAACCTGAAGCTTATCCCTAGCAAATGTGTTAAAAAGGTGAATTTAAGATTTGGTAAAAACCAAATCATTTCCAAAAAGAAAATCAAACAGACTTGTGGTTTCAAATGATTAGACAATCAAAGAAACCATAGCATCACCCTTTTCATTAAGCTAAGTGGATATTCAGTGTCAAACACTTTTTATATATTTATTAATAAAATACGATTAAACCAAATATTTGTATTACTAATAACACATATATACTGTAGTATTGATTAGAAATAACAACCATAGTACAATCAACAAAGAAATAGCTAACCAATTTATTTTTATTTTTAATGACTATTAGAAAATAAACTAATAAGCTGTTGAATTAGGCAATGTATTTCTGAGGCATGATGTAATCCTCAGACTAGACTTAATTGATCTCAGTGGCACACAGGTAGCGTTCAATTAGGCTGGTGCCCAAGAGAGGCATGTGTTTGTAACAATCTTTTCTGTTGACATCTCCATAGGTCTAATTAGTTATATTTTTTTGTTTAACAATTCTTAATTAATGCCTATTTCTCTGTGAAGTGTAGGGACCAATTAGGATGCTAAAAACTTCAAGTACATTGAGAAAATTAGTCAAACAGGTGAACTGAAGTAACCTCTGTACAGTAATGGAGAATCAGAATGTAACTTTCAATGTAGGCTTTGACAGAGATAGATAGATAGATAGATAGATAGATAGATAGATAGATAGATAGATAGATAGATAGATAGATAGATAGATACGTAGATAAGCCTCTCTTTAACCCAAAGTCTATTTTTCAGTTGGCTTGGCATTCTTTTTCACTGTGTACTTTTCTACCATTTGCTTTTGGATAGATAAATCACAAGAGACAATTATTTGAAAGAAAAGCTCAGACCCTTTCTATAAAATGGTGGGCTTACAGATGCAACATTGTAGGTGCATGTGGGAGCTGAGGGGGAGATCTAATAATTCTGTGTGGGGGGTGATACCGTTTTTCTATTTATTTATTTAGTTCATTTTGGCATTGGTACATGTCCACCGGGGCAGTGCCCATCTTCTTATGTATTTTGTTTGACAATAGCTTCATTATTCGCTTGATAAATAGCCAGAACTGAATAACATGATTCACCCCTAATATACTTCACTGATGTTTGCCCAAAAGTTTGCGGCAAAGTTCTCAGATTTTTCACTCTACTTGAATAAAGTTATACCAACCGAAAACCTCAGCCTGTTGTTTTTGCCTGATGTCTCTATGCATGCCCACAACTGATACCAATTGCAAGACTTTTTCTATGTCCATAGGCTGCTGTGCATCCAACTAATACATGTGACAGGCCCTGTTGCTGATGTGGCATAGAAGAGAGAGCACAGTGCATTGCACCTCTGAATGGGAAGCAAACATTTTATGACTCTCTCCCCAAATGTTTGTCCTTTAGCATTCCTTGAATGAGTGATTGGGTTCAGATTTACTGCCTCAGAATTAGTATGAAACACTTGAATCAGGGAATGACTGCTTCCATCACAGTCCTAATGACATGGGTGTTTTGCTTTGTGATACATTTCTATCATGTTAATCAGGTTGACCGATCATTACAAAGAGCAGAATTGAATTGGCTATTAGATAGTGATGTTGACAAAATGATAGGGAGTTAAACATGGTGTGGAAATACAAGAAAACAGCACCAAAAGGTCTTCCGTTATAAAAAACAGCAAGGGTACGAGAACTGCAAGCCTAGGCAGATGCTGCCCTACTTGGATGGGGTAATCCGATAGAAACTAAAGAAAAAATAAAAAGGAAGGTGCGCACACCTAGTGCATTACCAAAGACATTTAATAGAATTAGAAAAATAGAATAAAAACAAGTTAAAAGTGGGTACTCACAGAGTAGCAACTCTCACAAAAGCCATGCAGCAAAACAATGTTACAGGTGCGGACACAGCAAGGGGTAATGGATGAAATCTGGCGCGTTTCGGGGGCGAGCCCCCTTCCTCAGAGTTGAGCTGCTGGAAATGTCATATTTCCAAGTACATATTGGGGAAATGAATTAAAGGTGTCTGAGACAAGTTCTACCCGAATTGGTGTCATTGCCAGTAGCTACCCATCAGCTTCTATTTTTCATTTTTTTCACAGCTTAAAAAATGAAACTTTAAAAGCCAATTGGCTGTACTACAGTTGAGACAAATTCTGTCTCAGACTCTTTTTAATAATTCCCTCCATTGTGTTCACTTGATAATGGTGGCAGACACACTCTTGACAGAAAGCTATCAAATACGCAGTCTGGGCACATTGATCTACATGACAGTTTCTGCATTGTTTCAACATCAATGTCAATGCCTGTCCCAAAAGAGTTAGCAGTGCATAACAAGCAGGTAAGTAACCAATGACACCAGGAACACTGTTTACTCCGCACCATAGTAACGGCACATTACTTTTCTACTGACTGCTACTCAAAATGGTGAACTGTAACACTGTGATTCAACACTGGCTGCCACTGTCACAGTATACTTTTTTACTGACTGCCAGTGCAGTGGAGCACAAATGCGGTATGATGTGTAAATACCACTTACCCAAAACTAAACCTTTACCCTATATTCTGTATATTGTTCTATAGGATACATTTCCAAGATTACCGAACTCTCTACACTGTGCTGCACTTTCATACAACCAGGATTTTTTTTAGTAATACAGGATTTCACTTGTATTTAGGATACTCTCTGACAACATTGCTACATTATTCCCTTCCAAATATGCGGCATAACTTAAGTGCTCCTGTGCCCAGACTATGGGCATTAAAATAATCAGATTTTCTTACCATGTAGTAAGAAAGCTTTAAAGCTAAATTCTAGGTATGGATATGTTTGTGTAGTTAAACTAGCCCAGTTTGAATCAATGCAAGTTTTCAAACACAATTTATCTATGCAATAAAGGCAGTCACTCATTCGGCACGGGTGGCATTTAGAGAATACTTTGCAAGCATTTTCTGATTGGACATTGTGAAATGTTGAGTCAATAACATAACAGTCTCTACCTCATCCAATCAGAGAACACTTTGCATTAATTTAAAGAAACGCTAAATTTTCTCTGAATGGTGTCCATGTCAAATGAGCAACCTACTGTGTTCACTAATCAGCAGGGCAGCAACTTGGTATGGGACCCGAAATCTAGTGGTGCCTACTGCAGTGATATCCAGCTTCCACAGGGATCTTCCAGGTATTGAATATGCATAATTACCATGGTCCAAGCCATCCATGATCTTCCTGGCTGCTTTTAATGTAAGGTAAAATAAAGTCCATAAAGTGGAACTCATAAAAATTACAGTTAATTCATTTTAAACATCCCAAGCCCTCCCCCACCTTTTCCAGCAGCATTTTTTTTTTTTTAGAGGGGGGTAGTGCCATTCTATCCTAGGCTAGAAGAGTAGAGGAAAGGCATGTCTGACTTTCTTTGCAGAAAGTTGCCAATCGATACAGCCAGAGCAGAGCAAGCATGGCGGGTAGTTGACTGGCTCACAAAGCCTTCCTCGTCGACCTCTGACCAGGTACAGAGCAATTTATTCCAATTTATGCCAATTCTTTTGTAACTGTATCTCCACTGCTAAGCTGTATTTTTTTTTTTTTAACAGTAAAATGCCTGCGTCGTCACATAAATTTACAGCATATTCTAGCTGTGCATATGCTGTCCTGCCACTGGTAATTTTATTTTCCTAGTGTATGTTAGTTGCTTCACCCACAAACTAGTTTTTATTGCTGGAAAATACATGCCCCATGCTTCCAATTTGCAGCATACTCCAGTTGCTTACATACTTTCCACCTCTGGTCATTTTTTTCACAAATGTATTTCAATTATTGCACTGTAATTTATTTGCTGGAAAAACACCTGCCTTTTCCCTCCCAATTTTGTTGCCTTTTTTTAGCTGATCACATACTGTCCTGCAGTTGTTCATTTTTGTCCTACTATGCATTTTGTTACATGTTCATAACTGCCCTATGACCTCAAATATGGCCTACTACAAACTGTCCACTGGAAATTTTTTACACACCTGTAGCTGAACAAACATCAGAATTTGACATGGAAACACCTGCCTGTGCCTTGAGTCTCTACGTTCCATGTTCAAAACTGTTTTGCTACTGGCCAATATTTACTGAACCATACCTGAGGGCTAAAGCTTTAATATTTTTGGAAGAATTTGAGAATGGGGATGGAGGATGTGGGTGGTGTTGTAAGGCATTTTTGTGCACTTTGTTTTTCACAATCAAGTGAAATTCTGTGAAAAAAGGAGCTCACATACTATGCCTACAATTTTTTTGCGCCACTGGCCACATTTTTTTGTCATTTAAAACCTAAGGTTTGTAATTATTAAGATGACATCTTAATGCGAGTTTTAAATCTGTTTTGGTTGTTATTTCCACCTGTAAAATCATGTTCAGTACCGTTTGATGAAAACATGTGTGGCTGCTAAAACTGCTAAAAAAACTGAAATTAATCAGATTAAGATACTGTTGCTGCTGCATGTAAGCAAAGCTACTGCTATTTGTGAAAACCATACTGGGTTAGGTATTTAGATGTTCTGACACATTTTCCCAAATATCTTATGAGATAATGAAAGTGTCAATTCACTATGCCTTTATGTGGCATATACCTCAAAAAATGGTGTTAAAGTCCATTCACTAGAGGAAATAACTAATTAAATGCACTAGTAGTTTAATAAGGAGTGGTCCAGGCATGTGTTTTTTAACCACTTCAATACCGGGCACTTAGAACACTTCCTGCCCAGACCAATTTTCAGCTTTCAGTGCTGTTGCGATTCGAATGAGAATTGCGGGGTCGTGCGACGCTGCACCCAAACAAAATTTTTATCATTTTGTTCCCACAAATAGAGCTTTCTTTTGGTGGTTTTTGATCGCCTCTGCGTCATTTCTGATCACCGCTATAAACAAAAAAAGACCAAAAATTTTGAAAAAAAAAAAAAAACATTTTCTTTGTTTCTGTCACAGAAATTTGTATAAAGTACATTTTCTCCTTCACTGACGGGCACTGATGTGGCTACACTGATGGGCACTGATGAGGCTACACTGACAGGCACTGATGAGGCAGTACAGATTGGCACTGATGAGGTGGCACTGATAAGGTTGCATTGATGATGGGGTACATATACAGCACTGATGGGCGGCACTGACAAGCAACACTGACGGGCACTGGTACCTGGCACTGATATGCGGCACTGATGGACACTCATAGACGGCAGTGATAAGTGGCACTGGGCACTGATGGGCACTGATAGGTGGCACTTTTAGGTGGCACAGGTGGGCATATTTAGGTGGCACAGGTGGGCACATTTAGATGGCACAGGTGGGCACTGATAGGTGACACAGGTGGGCACTGATAGGTGTCACAGGTGGGCACAGGTGGGCATTTATAGGTGGCAGTGGTGGGCACAGATGCAACAAGCACTGTTAGGGATGGCACTGGCAGGCATCATACATGGGCACAGTGCCATCCCTACAGTGCACAATAATGCCCTTACCTGGTGGTCTAGTGGGGGCTCCCTGGTGGTCCTGGGCGGCCTCTGATTTAATTCCCTGGTGGTCCTGGGCGGCCTGGGTGTGCTGTCCGGCTGGGGGGGGCTCCCTGGGGTCTTGATCCAGCTCCCTGGTGGTCCAGTGGGGTGATCCTGAGGGTGTCTGCGCTGATAAATGTTCAGGGCAGCCCCCCCCCGTCAGGAGAGCAGCCGATCGGCTCTCCGCTGCTCAGGTCTGCAGACCTGAGCAGAGGAAAAGCCGATCAACGGCTCTTCCTATTTACACTGTGATCAGCCGTGATTGGTCACGGCGGATCACATGGTAAAAGGCTTTGGATCGAAGCCTTTTACCTCGGTCGGTAATGCGGTGGGTCAGCCTGACCCACGGCACCACCGATCGCCGCGATGCGCGCCCCCGGGGGCGCGCGATCGCGGATTATCCTGAGGACGTCAATAGACGTCCAGTCAGGATAATGAACCCCCCGCCCGGACGTCATTTGTCAATGCGCCGGGCGGGAAGTGGTTAAGGAATGTAAAAATATAATAGTCAATTTGGAGTAGTCGGTACCTTTTTGGATCAGCTCACTTAACAGTAATGCATAGAAACCTAAATATTTTCAAGTTGCTTAGGAAATTAGGTAAACTTCACTTTACAAAGAATACCCAATCACATGCAAGGAAAATCATGCTTGTACATGATTGGATGATGGAAGTCAGAAACCCTTCATTTACTAAGCTCTGTAGCAACTGCAGTTGCAAAGTACACAGTCTATTTGCCTTTAGTAAATCCACCCCATTACATGTAGCAAAGCATATTTATTATTGCTTGTCATTTCGCCAAAATTTTAGAGACTTTTTTGTGTATATGCAAACATACAGTATCTTACAGAAGTCACCCCTCACATTTTTGTAAATATTTTCATGTGACAACACTGAAAAAATTACACTTTGCTACAATGTAAAGTAGTGAGTGTACAGCTTGTATAACAGTGTAAATTTGCTGTCCCCTTAAAATAACTCAACACACAGCCATTAATATCTAAACCGCTGGCAACAAAAGTGAGTACACCCTTAAGTGAAAATGTCCAAATTGTCCAAATTTCTCCTAAATTTCATAAAGTTTAAAAAAGTAGAGGTAAACTAGACCACTAAAATCTAATATAGGATCCAACATGCTAATATCACTTGCAGAATGGCCTACAAACCTCGCTGGCGGTAAGATTATGTCAGATTTTTGGGTCTCAAAGCGGTACATTGTTTCTCATAGAAAATTGGTGTTCTATATTGTAGGCCTTTAATTATTAGGAATAACTCACTTAAATCTGTCCAAACAAGAGTCTAGTAGACATCCTGGGTATGATAAAGTTTGAAACAACTAAGTCATAAATTATAATATAATAAATAACTATAAATAATTATCAAAAATAATAATATAATAATAATAATAAAATGTATTCAATAATGTGATCTAGTCAAAAACACTGAAATTTGCTCAGTTGCAGAATTGTCGCTGTCGCCACTTTCAGTGTCTGATGACGAATTTCCCCACAAATCAGTATCGCTCAATTCTGCAAATAATTCTTATTAACTATCACTGTTTTCTAGCTGGTCCAAAACCGCTTTTGACGTAAAGGGACGCTTTTTGGATGCCATGGACATTCTCAAGTTTACAGGCAGAAAGAATGGCATATATAATATAAAAGTTCGGGGTTACAGCTTTTGGTATTGAAGATTCACCCAGAGCCAGACTTGGGAATACCGCTAAGGAGGCTACAAATTAAGCCAGCAACAATTATGTATTATGTATTATGCCCTGTGAAAAAAGTGCATGTGCACTGCAACAGGCTGTGAAAAAAAATCAGTTGTAGCCAGGAATTGTTACCTGTGAAAAAATACATGCAGCTGTGTATCATTGTAGTACATATGCAGAAGGGCAGGCTATAAAGAGGATGTGAAAAAAAAAATATTATCAGTATAGAGCAGGGGTATTGAATAAAAATTCATGGAGGTCCAATCAGTACAATTTTCTTCCATGAGAGGTCCAAATTGCATGTTTGTCCTCAGATCCTTAACATCACACCCCGCCTCCTCTTATACAGTATGACAATCTTGTTCTTACATCAGTGCCCTCTGCCCCGTCATAAGGGTGTTTTGCACCCCCACTTCACATCTACACCCCCACACCAGTGTCCTCTGCCCCTTTCACATCACCTACCCACACAGCATTGACCCCATAGCAGTGTCCTCTGCCCGTTCACATTACCTCCACCCACAGCAGTATCCTCTTCCCCTCTCACATCACCCCCCACAGTAGTGTCCTCCTCTGCCCCTTCACATCACCCCCCTTACATTACACGACACACCCATCCACTACACTTTCCCCGTCTCCTGTGACCACACCCCCACATCTACACTTCACCCCCACGTTTTGTGGGAATACTGCCCCGTCTCCCGTGACTACATTCTTGTTCTAACAGTATGACATATTCTCCTCCGCCCCACACTACAATTCCTAGACTCCTGTTTGTACGTTAAACCTGGAGAGTACCTTCTTTTAACATGACTAACCTGGAGGTACTTAAAAATAAGTTATGGGGACGAGATATGACTATTATAAAAAAAAAAGTGTAGGAGAAATATCGGACGGG
>BLSH010307828.1:513781-533318 GCA_018402905.1 Glandirana rugosa
CAGCACGCTGCAACATGGGTTTGCTTCCGCCATTATTAGTAAAAAATAAAAAAAAAATAAAAACCCCAAAAATGAATTCTCATCATCCGTAAACGCGACCACTTTTGCGCAAACCAATCAATAAATGCCGATTGCGATTTTTTTTATCGCAAATATGATGAAGAATATAAATCGGCCAAAAACGGTGAAAAAAAATGTTTTTTTATATTTTTTTTTTGGATTTGTATTTTAGGAAAAAGTAAGAAATTTGTTTTTTTTTGCAAAATTGTTGCTCTTCTTTTGTTTATAGCGGCGATCAGAAATGACGCAGAGGGGATCAAATACCACCAAAAGAAAGCTCTATTTGTGGGAAAAAAAGGACGCAAATTTCGTTTGGGTACAACGTCGCACGACCGCGCAATTGTCAGTTAAATCGACGCAGCGCCGAATCGCAAAAAGGGCTCCGGTCCTAAAGCTGGAAATCCTTCCGGTCCTTAAGTGGTTAAGAAACATTGCACCACAAAATTGAGGACATGTGCCAGGCATGGCACATGTGTCAATTTCCACTGTCGAAGGGCAGACAGAAGGTTAGTGCCATTATTGTACACCACCATTCCAGGCTCAAGCTGGCATGGCGTGAACCACCTCTGGGCCTGCCCCTGCAGAGCTGAAAGAATCTCTGTTCCAGTGTGGCTACTGTCCCCTAGACAGACCAGCTGAAGCACCCCATGGCATCTTTTAGCCTAACTCATTGAATAGCCCCTTGAACGCTTAGGGGGTACTGGTGATTCTTAGGACAATTCAGCAGAAGAGGGCATGGAGGATGAATAGGGGGGGGGTGGAGTTGGAAAATCTTGCAAAATCACCACCAGCTGTATGGAGATGTAGTGACAAAACAAGCTGCAGCACTGAGCCTTATCCTGCATCCTTCCGAGTTGCAGGCAGAGTTACCCAGTGTGCTGTGAACAAAATATATCGTCCCTAACCATGCTTGCTGGACCACGTGTCAGCAGTAATGTGGAGCTTGCGGCTGACTGCCTTGCCCAATGATGCCACAACATTGCCTTCCACGTGGTGTTACAGAGCTGGAATGGCCTTACGTGAAAAGTAATAGTGACAGGAAACCTGCCATTGTGGTACATCCCATTCTGCAAATTCACGGAAGGGGCAGAATCCACCAGATGGAAAGGCAGGAGCTGTAAAGCCAGCAGCTTTGACAAGCTGGAATTTAGACGCTGGGCATGTGGGTGGCAGTGACTGTATTTTTGCTGCAGCAGCTGGGGCAGAGAAACTTGCCTGTTATACTTTTCAGCTGGTGGTGTGCCTCTGGCAGACGTGCTGGAAGGACCTGTGACACCCTTTGCTATACCATCATCCCTGATAGAGTGAGGAGAAGCAGAATGGCATCCCTTTTGTGTGGCATTTAGGTGCTCTTGCCAACGGGCTGAGGTTAAATGCCTTGTCAAGCATGTGGTACCCAAATGGCTGGTGTTTTTGCCATGCTTGATCTGCTTGAGGCTAAGTTTGCAAATTACAACAGTATGATTGACCGTACATGTGCTAAAAAAGACCTACTGTCAGGAACCATGAATCAGACCAAGACAGAAGTGCAGTAAAAATCACCCTTTTTAATAAAAGGTAAAATGGTATAAACGGAGTAAACGTGGTCAAAACATAGCCTGGGTTCGGCAACCAGTGCGGATAGTCAGAGCAAGACAAAACAGAAGCAGGAGTCCAGAGATCAGCGAGGTCAAACAAACAGCAAGCAGGGTCTGGAATCCAGGAACCAGAAGGAAAGTCCAACAGGCAAAAGTCTTTAATAGGAAAACACAGCAGAGATTATACAGATATCTTGACCAGGCGAAGGCAAAGTGAATCTGATCCAGGCAATTTATATATCTGGCAGAGCAGGCTTATAGTGGAAGCTGAGACTGGCAATTAACCAACAGCTGAACAGTCTGCTCTGAGAAGGGAGGGCTGAGCCCAGCCCTGACAGTACCCCCTCCTCAATGACCCCCCTCCCTTGGGGGGCCACCAGGCTTGAGGGGAAAACATCTATGGAAAGCATGGAGGAGGACAGGAGCATGTACGTCCGAGGATGAGACCCAAGAGCGCTCCTCGGGACCGTACCTTTTCCAATGAATCAGGTACTGTATGCGCCCACGGAACCTATGGGAGTCAATGATAGATTGTATTTCATACTCCTCTTGGTTCTCAACCTGAACAGGATGAGGACGTGGTACCGAGGTGGTGAAGCAGTTGCATACCAAAGGTTTTAGTAAGGAGACTTGGAATACATTAGAAATACGAATATTAGAAGGCAGGTCTAAAGCGCAAGCCACTGGGTTGATCTTTCGAAGAATATGGAAAGACCCAATAAACTGTGCCAGCTTCAGAGAGGGAACACAGAGTCAGAGGGTGCGAGAAGACAGCCAGACCCTCTCTCCAACTTGGTAGGAAGGTGTAGGTAGGCAACTGTGGTCAGCATGGCGTCTGTACTTATCATTGGCACGTCGCAAGGACTCCTGGACCTGTACCCATTTGGAACAAAGACCACGGAGATGCTCCTCCAACGTAGGAATTCTCTGAGGAACAAATGAGTCAGGCAACATAATTTGCCATAAACTGAGACAATCAGGAAGTGGTATTGATGGCAAACTCTGCCCAAGGTAACAGGTCAGACCAGTTGTTATGGTGGTCAGAAATATAGTAAGGTAAAAACTGTTCCAAGGCCTGGTTGGCTCGTTCTGCGGCCCCTTTGGACTGTGGGTGATGCGCAGAAGAGAAGGAAAGCTGGATTCCCAACCGTGCACAAAAGGCTCGCCAAAACCTGGACATAAATTGGCTACCTCTGTCTGAGACAATCACCTTGGGAAACCCATGTAAGCGAAAGATCTCTCGAGCAAAAATGGGTGCCAGTTCCTTGGACATGGGCAACTTCTTAAGTGGAATTCAATGTGAAATCTTTGAGAATTGGTCAGCCACCATAAGGATAACTGTGTTACCAAGAGAGTTTTGTAACTCCACAATAAAATCCATAGACAGGTGGGTCCAAGGCTTCTCTCCATTGGGTATGGGTTCTAGAAGGCCACTGAAGATGCTGTGGTGTCATGTTGTGAGCACACATGGAACAGGCAGCTACAAATGCGGCTACATCAGCATGGAGACTAGGCCACGAGAACTGTTGGGAAATAGCCCAAATGAGTTGATTCTTCCCTGGGTGACCAGCAGCCTTGGGAGAATGGTAGAATGGTAAGTCTGGAGCCCAGCAGTACGGAGACTCTCAGGGATAAAGCAGCGGTCACAAGTTTTCTCAGGAGGAGAATGGATCTGAGCAGCAAGGATCTTGTCACCCAAAGGTGAAGTGAGACTGGTACGAACTGTAGCCAGAATACGATCACGAGGTATCACAGGAACAGAAACCGACTCCATCTTGGAAGCAGAGGAAAACTGTCACGACAATGCATCCCCTTACATTCTTAGTACCAGGTAAGAATGAGAATGTAATTGAAGCTTGACAAGAACAGAGCCCATTGTGCCCTCCTGGGGGAGAGGCGTTTAGCCTCAGACAAGAATGTGAGATTCTTGTGGTCAGTCAAAATGAAAACTGGCACCGTGGTACCCTCGGGGAGATGCCTCCATTCCTTAAGGGCTAAAATTATCGCTAACACTCTCTGTCCCCAATCTCGTAATTGCATTCCGCAGGAGACAACTTATTGGAGAAGTAGCCACAAGGATGCATAGTGCTCTCAGAGATGCGACATTGAGACAGAAGGGCATCAACTCCAGTCTCAGGTGCATCAACCTTAAGGATGAAGGGTAACTTCAGGATGTGCCAACATAGGAACAGAAACAAAGGCAACCTTGAGACATTCAAAGAACTTAATGGACTCCGGAGACCGATTCTGTGGGTTACTGTCCTTTCTGGACCAGAGATGAGCTGTTACGTATAAACTTCTGATAATGGTTGGCAAAGCCAAGAAAGTGTTGTAGTGGACGTAAACCCACGGCTTGGGGCCACTGTAGAACTGCCGATAGCTTCTCTGGGTCCATCGAAAAACCAGCAGTGGAGATGACATAACCCAGGAACTTAACTTGTTCACAATAGAACTCGCACTTCTCCAATTTACAATACAGGTTATTATCTCTCAACCTCCACAGCATACGGCAGACATCTGTGTGCTCTCTAGGGACTTGGAATATATGAGGATATTGTCGAGATAAACTACCACACATTGCTGCAACAAATCTCGAAGGACATCGATGAATTCCTGAAAATCTGCCAGAGCGTTGCAAAGACCAAACGGCATTACAAGGTATTCGTAATGGCCTGTCCTGGTATTAAACACAGTTTTGCACTCATCGCCCTCCTTGATCCTCACGAGATTGTATGCCCCTCTCAGATCAAGCTTTGTGAAAACCGTTGCTCCCTTGAGGTGGTCAAATAACTCTGTAATTAACGGAATCAGATAAGCATTCTTAATCATGAAGCACTTTAGACCCATATAATCGATACAAGTTCACAGTTCGCCACTCTTCTTTTTCACAAAGAAGAAGCCAGCACCAGCAGGAGACAAGGATTTGCGAATGAACCCTCGAGAAAGTGTGTTGGCAACATACTCCTCCATGGCTTTATCCTCTGAGACAGAAAAGGGTAAACCCAGCCACGAGGAGGTATGACACCAGGTTGAAGGTCAATTGCGCAATCATACTACCGGCGCGGAGGCAAACTACCGGCTTGACCTTTATCCAAGATATCGCTAAATTTGCGATATTCCTCTAGCAGGGAGGAGAGTGAAGAGGTACACAAGACTTTAGCCACCTTTTGAAAACATGTCTTACTGCATTGGAGCGACCAGGAAAGATCCTCAGCACAAAGCCAATCAAAAGAGGGGTTGTGCCTCTGTAACCAAGGATAACCACCAGAAAATGAGAAGAGGAAATTACTTGGAATTGGATTATCTCATGGTGAAGACTCCCTACGGCCATGGTCAACAGAGCAGTCTCATGAGTCACACGGGCAGGCTGTAGAGGTCTCCCATCAATAGTCTCAATGGCAAGTGGAGTGGCCCGAAGCTGCAGTGGAATTGAGTGCTTAGATGCAAAGGCACTATCTATTAACAATCCTGCAGCCCCAGAGTTGATTAGAGCCTGTACTTCGATGGACGACTCAGACCAAGAAAGGGTAACCAAAACCAGGGGCTTATCCTTCTGGATAACCGGGGATGTAACAACACCACCTACGGTCTGTCCCCTACAGGGCTTCAGGTGCAAGCGTTTACATACGGGTAGGACAAGACTTCAAAAAGTGATCTGCCTGGCCACAATAAAGGCGCAATCTCTCCCTCCTCCTAAAGGCTCTCTCATGCGCAGAGAGAGGTGTGAAACCCAGCTGCATGGGTTCTACTTCACTGACAGGCTCGGAACCAAGAGGTATGGGAGGAGAGGGAGGCACGGGTGGAACTACAAAGCTTGGAGCCAAACATACAGCAGGTTTCCGCAAGCGCTCCGTAAAGGAAGGTCTCTCTCTGAGTCTGAAGTCAATGAGAATAGCAAACGTGATCAACCTCTCCAGCTCAGTGGGTATGTCTCGAGCTGCTATCTCATCTTTGATGTTATCCAAGAGACCATGAGAAAAAGCAGCCACGAGAACCTCATTATTCCAAGCAACCTTTGCTACCAGAGTACATAATTTAATGGTGTAATCAGCAATCGTTCTTGTACCCTGCTTGATGGACATGAGGTTTTTGGCAGCAGTAGTGGAGCGTGCGGGAACGTCAAATACCCTTTTAAAGGAAGCCACAAACTCTGGGTAATTCTGGACAATGGGCTTTTGTGTCTCCCATAGAGGGTTTGCCCAGGCCAAGGCTCTGTCAGAAAGCAAAGAAATCACAAAGCCTATTTTGCTTCTGTTCGTGGGGAACACCTGGGGCAGCATCTCAAAGTATATCCCAACCTGGTTGACAAAACCCTCTGCATTGCACTTGATCGCCCCCCAAATCGTTGGGGAAGTGGAGCGGAACCAGACATACCCCTTGTAGAGGTAATATTTGAGGTGGGTGCCTGCACAGAGGCTTGAGCATTCGCAGGAATGGCCTTCAGCACAGGTTGTGCCAGAACAGCCACCATAGGAGAAACCAGGTGAGCAGTGCGATTCATTAGGGTCTGTAACGCTATGGCAAACTGATCCATGTGGCGATCCTGTTCACCCAATATGGAAAAAATATTACAAGCAAGTGGATTGACCATGGCCTTTGCCTACTATCAGGAACCATGAATCAGACCAAGACAGAAGTGCAGTAAAAATCACACTTTTTAATAAATGGTAAAATGGTATAAACGGAGTAAACATGGTCAAAACATAGCCAGGGTTCAGTAACCAGAGCAGATAGTCAGAGCAAGCCAGTGAAACAGGAGTCCAAAGACCAGCGAGGTCAAACAAACAGCAAGCAGGGTCGTGACCCAGAAGCGAAGTCAGCTGAGCAGGGTCTTGGATCCAGGAGCCAGAAGGAAAGTCCAACAGGCAAAAGTCTTTAACAGGAAAACACAGCAGAGATTATCCAGATATCTTGACCAGGCGAAGGTGAAGTGAATCTGATCCAGGCAGTTTATATATCTGGCAGAGCAGGCTTAAGAAGCAGGATAAGGTCATCAGGTGAGACCGAGCGGAAGCTGAGACTGGCAATTAACTGACAGCTGAACAGTCTGATCTGAGAAGGGAGGGCTGAGCCCAGCCCTGACACCTACACAGCTAAGCTGTGGGAAATGGGCCAGGAGATAACAGCTCCACAATGTGATGGAAAAGATTGGCTACTCTCTAGTCTTCCATGATGGCTGCCTCGCTGGGCTAGTGCCTTACCCTTACTTTCCTCCTCTGCTGTATCTGGCACCCAAGTCACATCAGTGACCTCATCGTCCTCATCCCCACCATCCTCATCATTACTGGAGCCAACTTGGCAATACACTTTGGCTGGGGGTACTTGACTGCCAATTTGTTGTTTACCAGTGTTCTCCCCTCTCTGTAGGCTCATGTTGTTACCTCTCCCAACCTCAGAACCAACATCAGAATCAAGTAATGCCTGTGCATCATCAAAGACAGAGCAAGTGGCTGACACTGTCAAAGAGGCAGAATAAACAACTCTGGAAGCTGCAGTGGACTGTGCACTAATCTCTGCATGGGTGATAGAGGATGAGAATGGTTTAATAAGCCAGTCCACCACCTCCTCTGCATGCTGTGACTGGATAGTATGGGCAACATCAATAAACAGAGGAAATGGTGCCCTGCCTGATGACGGACCATGTCCACCTTTGCCTGTGGACACAAACGCTGTTGGCCCCCTCATAGTGCCATGGAAATGTCTGCCTCTCCTTGTTGGCCTCCCAGACATTATGGGGGGGCGTATTACCAAAATGTAATAGAGACAGGGAAATGTGTACTTGGATGCACTTTAATTAATGGAAAGGGGTGTTTTCTTGCACTTTAACTTGAGGGCTCACTACACAGACACACTCCACTGACACACTACAATATACAGCAGATAAACTGCGCTGACGCACTTAAATATACTGCAGTAAAAGTGCACTAACACACTTCAATGTGCTGCAGTAAAAGTCAACTGATGCACTTTAATATACTGCAGTAAAAATGCACCAAAGCAATTCAATATGCTGCAGTAAAAGTGCACTATCGCACTTTAATATATTGCAGTAAAAGTGAACTAACACAATTCAATATGCTGCAGTAAAAGTGCCCTGACACTCTACACTAGGGATGAGCTGAACACCCCCTGGTTCAGTTTGCACCAGAACATACGAACAGACAAAAAGTTTGTGTGAACATTCAAACACCATTAAAGTCTATGGGACCTGAACATGAAAAATCAAAAGTGCTCATTTTAAAGGCTTATATGCAATGTTATTGCCCTAAAAAGTTTATGGGGACCCGGGTCCTGCCCTAGGGGACATGTATCAATGAAAAAAAAAATTAAATCAATCGTTTTTTCAGGAGCAGTGATATTAATAATGCTTAAAGCAACAAAAAAAAATTCCTTTAAATATTGTGCCTGGGGGTGTCCTCAGTCTGTGTGTAAAAGGGCACATCTCTGTGAGGTTTAGAACATAGCCAGAGCAAATGACATTTCCATAGAAAAAATTGTCATTTAAATTTGCGGCTGTGATATATTGCTGATTCCAGTGTTGATGGGGACAAGAGCCTCTTCCCCGCAAGTCTGGCCGGTGCTTGCGGGGGAGCTTATCGGACACTGGAAGCCCCCTTTAATAAGGGGGCCCCCAGATCCTGAATAGGTATGGGGTACATTGTACCCCTACTCATTCACCAAAAAAGGAGTGTAGTTGTAGAAAAAACAAGAGGCAGTTTTTGACAAGTCCTTGTGTAAAATAGCTCTTTTCTGCTTTCTTCTTTCTTCCCCCGGTCTTCCTCCATCTTCTCCTGCCCCCGTCCTTCTTCTGCTTCTTCTTTCAGTCTTCTTGCTTCCTCTCTTTGTCTTCAATCTTCATCTACTTCTTCTCCTCTCCCCGCTGCTGCAGACCGGCCCCTGCGCGTCTTCAAGAATGGGCAGTCTTCACAATGACAGTTCTTTTATAAGAAGGGGCGGGGCCACCCAGTGACATAAATGGGTGACCCGCCCCTCTGACAGCGCATGACGTCAGAAGGCGCGGGTTCACTCGGTTACGTCACTAGGTGGCCCCGCCCCTTCTTTGTCATTATGAAGACCACCCATTCTGGGAGACGCACAGGGGCTGGGTTGCAGCAGCGGGGAGAGCGGTGGCAGTGAAAGAAGAAGGAAGGAGAAGATGAAGATTGAAGACGAAGAGAGGAAGCAAAAAGACTAAAAGAAGAAGCAGCAAACCAAAAGAAGGACCAGACCAGGAGAAGATGGAGGAAAAAAGAAGATAGAAGAAAGAAGAAAAGAGCTATTTTACACAATAAAGGACTTGTCAAAAACTGCCTCTTGTTTTTTTTTTACCACTGCACTCCTTTGTTGGTGAATGGGTAGGGGTACAATGTACCCCATACCTATTCACATAGGGGGGTTGGGATCTGGGGGCCCCCTTATTAAAGGGGGCTTCCAGATTCTGATAAACCCCCTGCTCGCAGACCCCCACAACCACCGGCGAAGGTTGTGGGGATGAGGGCCTTCTCCCCATCAACATGGGGACAAGGTGCTTTGGGGGCGACCTCAAAGCATCCTCCCCATGTTGAGGGCATGTGGCCTGGTATGGTTCAGAGGGGGAGGGGCGCTCGCTTGTCCCCACCCCCTCCTGCCATGCCAGGGCTGCATGCTCAGATAAGGGTCTGGTTTGGATTTTGTGGGGGACCCACACCATTTTTTTTAATTTGGCACAGGGTTCCCCTTAAAATCCATACCAGACCTAAAGGGCCAGGTATGGACTTTTGGGGGACACCTACACATTTTTTTTTTAATTTTGGTGCGGGGTTCCCCTTAAAATCCATACCAGACCTAAAGGGCCTGATATGGACTTTGGGGGGACACCTACGCAATTTTTTTTTTTTAATTTTGGTGCGGGTCCTGTTGTAAATTATTTTAAAAATTGTGATGACATGCACCAGTCAAAAATGTGCTGAAAAATTGGGCCTTGGGTGTTGGCGGTGCCAGAACACTGTAACCCCTTGCAGTTACTCTTGTTGGGCGCAGGAATTGGACCCGCTGTTGTAAATTAGCTTAACCACTTAAGGCCCTTTTTTACACTTCTTGTTTACAAGTTAAAATAATTTTTTTGCTAGAAAATTACTTAGAACCCCCAAACATTATAGATTTTTTTTTTCAAACACCCTAGAGAATAAAATGGTATTTGCGCAATGGTCTTTCAAGCACATTATTTTTGGAAAAAATTCGCTTTTTTGAGTTAGAGAATAAGACAACAGTAAAGGTAGCCCATTTTTTTTGTATATTGTGAAAGAGGATGTTACGCCAAGTAAATAGATACCATACATGTTACGGTTGAAAATTGCGCACACTTGCGGAATGGCGACAAAATCTCCATAGGCAAAGCTTTAAAAAATTTAAAACGGTTACCAGGTTAGAGGTGTAGAGGAGGTCTTTTGCTAGAATTATTGCTCACACTCTGGCGATTGCGGTGATACCTCACATGTGTAGTTTGAACACCGTTTTCATATGCGGGCGTGACTTACGTATGCGTTTTCTTTCCTGCGTGAGCTTGCGGGGACGGTGGCGCTTTACATTTTTTTTCTTTACATTTTTTTGTATTTGTTTTATTTTATTTATTTTTTTAATACTGCTTGTTTAAAAAGAATCCCTTTTATTGCTATCGCAAGGAATGTAAACATCCCTTGTGATAGTAATATATGGTGACAGGTATTCTTTATGGAAGGATGCCAACATGTACTGTGACATACTGAAGCAGAGCATGATCCCCTCCCTTCCGAGACAGGGCAGCCAACATGATAACGACCCCAAACACACCTCCAAGATGACCACTGCCTTGCTAAAGAAGCTGAAGGTAGAGGTGATGGTCTGGCCAAGCATGTCTCCAGACCTAAACCCTATTGAGCATCTGTGGAGCAACCTCAAATGGAAGGGGGAGGAGCACAAGGTCTCTAACATCCACCAGCTCCGTTATTTCATCATGGAGGAGTGGAAGAGGAACATGCATTCGCCTCGAACTGGGAGCTCATCCCTACTCTACACTGACAAACTTCAAGATACTGCAGTAAACTTACCCTGACACACTAAACTGATACACTTCAATATACTGCAGTAAACCTGCCCTTACACGCTAAACTGATACACTTCATTATACTGCAGAAAATCTGCCCTGACACACTAAACTGACACTAAAGAAAAAAAGAAAGGTCACACTATGCCTATATTCACACTACACTGACAATCTACACTCACAAAAGAATCATAATAGCACACTACAAAACACAAACTTACTATGCAGTTGCTATATACAGCTCCACTTCTTCCTCCTGCACTCACTTGCGTGCAGAACCCAGCAGGAACACTGTGAATATCTGGCACTCACTCAGTCAGATTAAAGCAATGGCTCATTACAAGGAGGAACCCGAGGCCCCTTGGTTGTGTAGCAGTATTTCAGTGTCCATCTCGCATCACATCTATGCCTTCTGCTCCCAGCACCACCTCTTCAGGCACTGCCAACCCCCCTGGCTGCAGCTGCCCCTTTCACTAGCCCTCCAGGTTAACTTCTCCCCACAGTCCTTCAGACTGACACTCGCCAGCCCTCCCAGTTGACTCCCATGAGATTCCAGACATGCTGACCTTTTCCTGTTTCCGTGCCTCCAGGAAGGGCTTCCTCCATCTGTTTTGGTAGGATCCTTCTAGCATCTGAGCCCTGGCCCGAGGTCAACCCCCAAGACTAGGGGGCACCCTCAAGGGCCACCGACAGCCTCCTCAGCACTCCATTTCCATCTTCTACCTGACCCCCCCGACATGACTCATGCCTATTTATGAGGTGGCCTGCCCCCTGCCAGCCCTTTACTGGGGATTGGCTGAGGCCCCCATAAATATTCCAAGCAGCTCATCCTAACCTCCACCCACTATGTCTGCCATGTCCCAGAAAACAGGGGGTGGCACCCGAGAAGCTGCTAGGATGAGTCACTCACCCCTGAGTCATTAAACCCTGACCCAGATTCATACCTCTGGCTTGGCCCTGAGCTAAACTTTAATTTTCCTACACTAACAACTACACTATCAACCTAGCACTACTAGAGGGTGCTACAACTGCCATGGAGGTCCTTTGTTTGACTTAGCACATAAGTCCCTAAAATAGTTTTTCAGGACAATCCACCTTCCACTAACTTTCTTATTTGCACCAATGAGTATTAGTAAAAAAGCTGGGTCCTCTCCAACTCCACTCTACAAGCTGTCCATCTAATCTGCAATGTGTCAAACCGATCGCCCAGTAAACAACATACTTTACTGGTAAACAACATACCTCATGAATAAGGCTTGGAAATATGAGCATCATTTTTTGATACTGAAGGTGTCCAATTTGCTGTCTATATTGCCAGTAAAATCTCCACACAGCATAAGGCATCCCTGCTAGAATTGTATTGATCCTGTGAAGAAAACTAGTGGGGAAAAATATTTGGTTGTGTTTTAGCGCATAGAGAATAACTATACTTTATAGGGATTCAATTTGATCATGACAACATGTATAATGTATCTGCCACCTGGGTCAAAAGGAATCATTTGGAATGCTACAGAGCCTATGTTATCAGCATGAGTCACTTCTGACAAGTTTTCCTTACACCAAGAGCTAAAAAGGTGACAGGGGAAGGATCTTCAGCACACACCTTGTGCTTGATAGCCTCAGTTCTGTTCCTGTGCGCTGTGTGAAGGGGGTGTGTACATTTATTTCCAATCAGCTCTTAGAGCTTGTGTACAGCAGGTACCTGCAGCTCCATACTCTCTGCTTTGTGAGTCTGTTGAAAATATTTTCATCTCTGAGTTTTACAAGGATGTACAGGACAAATGGCTGCAAAGAAACAGGTACAACTTATGTAGAAATATTTGAGTCACTTATGTGTATCACCTGAGACTAGTCACATCATTGGGTTTAGGAAAGGGTTTACAACCACTTTAAATTACAATCCTGAGGGATACCTTAAAGCTGTACACAGTTTAACAGAATATTAAAATGGCCAAGGACAGCATCGGGACATTGCATTGTGGTATCACATAAATTGCATGTGTAATACTTTAGTTTACTTTTACATTATTTGTTGGCTTACACAGAACAGCAGCAATCTAATATATTTGATTTCCAGTCAAATAATCTTTATTAGGTAGTATTTTCAAAGACAACAATTTTTTGTGTAGCAGTGATAGACCATAACTGAGCTCTGGAAGTAGCTAATATCTATTGCAAAGTATATACTCTGAAAAGAAGTCAAGCTAAGATTATCAACTTCATACAGATTGTCCAACAGTCTCAAAAGTAGTCACATAGCATAGCTTGTGATCTTCTTTTCACTACAAGGCTTTATTGGGTGCAACATTTAACTAAATGCCAACCTAGGTGCACCAAAACACCTCAAAGCCACAAATCCACATTCCAGAGACAAGGCATTTGTTAAGGTGAACTAAAAAAAAAAAAAATTACAGTACCGCGTGTAGTTTGTTTTGGGTCTGGGGAAGCAATGTAAGAAGAAGAAAAATCCAAGAAAGAGTACTGCTGGGTGAGCATATGATATATCAGACAGTTTGTGGGCAGATAGAGTTCATGTTAAATTTCATGGAGCCGAACATTGGCTGGGTATGACCACCCAAAAGATCTACAAACTCCTATGGCCTGCCTTAGAAGATTTTGTAGTTCCTGTAAACACTACACCACCAGGTTGATGAAGTTTACCTGGCATGTCATGTGTGTGAACTTTCCCTGTTGTTATACATGACCTTTCCTGGCATAAGATGACATGGAGCTAGCCATGGGCCAGACAGAATCTCTTCTCCACTATGGCTCCTATTCACTAGGCATACAAGCTGCAAAAATGCATGGCAGTGTTTTACCTGAGCCATTGTGTACTCTCTTGGTCACTTGGGGGGGAACTGGTAGTCCTGAGGGTAATCCACCAGAATAGGGAATTGAGGAGAAGAAGTTGGTTTGTCATGGTTGTCATGTGAAAATGTGTGGTGACACATCTAGCTCTGGCGGTGTGCCCCTTCCTGTATCTTTTGCAGGCTGCCAGCAAAATGGGCTGCATATGAGATATAGCATCTCTGCTTATACATGTTTGTGCTCAGGTGGACATTGCAGTTGACGGTGTGATCCAGCAACTTGGAAACATTGCCTTCCACATTGTGGTGTAAGACAGGGTTTGCCTTACAGGTGAAAAAATGGCAGCCAGGAATTTGCCGCTGCAGTACAGCATAGGCCACTTATTCCAGGAAGGGGCAGGCTCCACTAACTGAATTAGCAATTTTGCCAAGTTCACAGTGAGATGTGACCACATGCTGACCCTCCTGCCCTCTGGAAGTGTGATATGGTAAGCCTATGACAACCTTTAAAAAACTGTTATCCCTATCGCATGAGGCTGTCTCAAAGAAATCTTGTATAGAGGGGGGAAGGTGGAAAGGGAGTAATTGGAAGGAGAAGTAGTGTGACCTTTTTCCTTTCAACTGCTAGCATACTGTACATGTACTGTTCCTACCAAGCTGCATGGTGGGTGCTCATATGTCTTTTCATACATGTGGAACCTAATGACTGATCTTATTAACACTTAGACATGTGCGGTTAGTTTTGTTCCGAATTAAAATTCGGACGAATTTTTGTATTTCGGAAATTCGGATGTATCCGAATCTCTGAATTATAATAGTACCAAATTTAAACAAATCAGAAATAACGGACGAAATTTAAACAAATCAGAAATAACGGACGAAATTTTAATTTGAATCATTCTCGAATAGTTTTCAAATTCAAATAGTTTTCAAATCTGAATCCAGAAATATTTCAAATTTCAATAGTTTTCAAATTTGAATTTGAAAAGTCATCGAATTTGCATAGTTTTCTAATTTCCAAAGAGAACAAAATAGAATAGAAAACAAAGGAATGGAACAGAAAAAAACAACAGACTAGAAAAGAATATAACAGAAAACAAAAGAATGGAATACAACAGAGTAAAACAGCTCTGTTCCATTCCACCACATTTTCTGTTATATTCCCTCCGTTATATTCTATTTTTTTTCCATTCTATTCCTCCACTTTTCACTCCACCCCATTCTCCTTGGAAATTGGAAAACTATTTGAATTCGAAAACAATTCGAAATTGATTCGAAAACTTTTCTAATTGATTAGAAAACGAATAAACAAAACACATTCCGAAAACTAATTAAGCAAATGATACAAATCTAACTAAACAAACGTATGTAAATAACGAATCGAAACAAAACTAAACTAAATGCATTTTTTCGCTCTGCACATGTCTATAAATAACACTCTTGAGACACTGGTGACAGTCACTACAAATAACTAAGGTGTGGCCTGCAGCACATGTGCTGAAAATGGACAAAGGCAGGATAGGGCCTCCAGAGACAGGGGAAGGCTAGATTTTAACCCTATTGCTGAGTCTATGGCTAAATTGGGGGGACCAAGAAAGGATATTGGGTGCCAGTCACATTTGTCTTTTTAAAGTGTTATTGCAGAATGGTTAAGGAGGTGAGGGTTAGGAGTCCCAGATACTTTAGCAGATTGCTTACAGACTCTTCAGATCCAGATCAATGTCCAGCTTTACAGTGTCAGGACCTTTAAGCCGACCCGGCAACACTGTAAGCACATTCCTGAATTTCAGTGCATCGTCCAAGTGAGTCACCAGGCCTTTCGGAGAGACCAGCCTTCTTCCTGGCTCTCTCCATCAAGGGGTTTCCCCTGGGTCCAGGATAGCTTCAGGATCCTTCAGAATAGCTTCAGGACCACTTCAGCACACATTAGGCCCGAAAACACAGCAGGATATAGAAACCTTACAGGAGGATCTTAATAAAATAAAGGGTTGGGCAACTACATGGCAAATGAGGTTTAATGTTAAAAAATATAAAGTAATGCACTTGGGGGACAAAAACATGAATGCAAGTTACTCGCTTGAAGGGGGGAACCATTGGGGATTCTAGAATGGAAAAAGCTATGGGGGTCCTAGTAGATCACAGGATTAGCAATGGCATGCAATGCCAAGCTACAGCAAGCAAAGCATATAGAATCTAATCATGCATTAAAAAGGGTACTCAAGAGATAAATCTTTAATACTACCACTTTACAAGACTGGTTCAGCCATCCTGAGTATGCCATCCAGTTCTGGTCACCAGTTCTCAGAAAGGATGTGCTGAAACTGAAGCTAGTTCAGAGAACAGTGACAAAGCGAATAAGGGGACTGAAGGACCTCGACTGCGGCGATAGACTACAAACATTAAACATATTCTCCCTGAAGAAGAGGCGACTGAGAGGAGATATAATAGCGATATACAAATACATTAGTGGTGATTGCAGAAAGGGAGGAACCTTATTTAGTTTTAGGGAGCTTAAAGGAGAAGTACAGCCGAAGCTCGTTTGGCTGTACTTCACCTGTGGATCGCAGGAGTGCAGTTCATTTTGCACTCCTGTGACCCGTTTTAAGCAGAGAGCTTAAAGGAGTCCACTCTCTGCTGAAGTCACAGGGTCACTCCAGGCTCGGCGTCATCATGACCATGGAGTTGGGATGCACCTAGATCCCTGGACCGACAGCCGGTTCAGCCTCTCAGCCTGAGCTGGCCACTACCGCCCCCTCCACAGACCAGAACTCCAGTGAGCAAGGAGGGGGTAGAGCAGAGAGTGGTGACTGACAGTCAGCAGCTCTCTGCTCAGGGAGCTGTGAGAACTAAGCAATCGGCAGTGTTCAATCACTTGGTTCTCAGTGTAGAGGAGCAAGGGGACAGATGCAGCATCGGACCAATGCTGCATCCACTTAGGTAAGTATGAATTAAAAATAAAACAAAAAACCCATACTTTTCTTTTAAGAAGACACATGACCACTCATTGAAATGGAGGAGAAGCAGTTCAATCTTAAACTGCGTATGGGTTTCTTTACTGTTAGAACAGTAAGGGTGTGGAACTCCCTCCCACAATTAGTGGTGTCAGCTAGAAGTGTCCAAAGTTCCATTAAAATTCCTAGATGGGCATCTTAGTGAACAAAATATACAGGGATATGGAAAATGATATTGACATAAACACACACACATACACACACCTACATAGGTTGAACTATGTAACTATGTAGCTTTAAGATCTGTTGTATGCAAGAAGTTAATTCAGGCAGGTTAATATGTTCTGAAATCCTCCTGAATTTTATATTATTCCTCCAGCATCTGTCCTCAAGAACATTTTAGCAGTACCATGGTCGTTGTGGGAATCGTCCAGATCGTTAAAGGCCTTTTCAAATTCCCCTATATTCCCTTCTATGTGATCTATTTTTCCTTTCATTTCATTTGACGGTGGCAGGTAGGCTCCCCTGCGCGAATCACCGTAGCTGTACGACTGCGCTTTAAGAGACCGCAGGGGGGCGCGTACGCCCACTGAACGTCTTTGGAGCCCATGTGCGTGGCCGGCGGGCGCAGTGTCTGCCAGCTACCTGCGATTGCTCCTCACAGAACCATGTAAACAAACGGATCTCCATTCTGACAGGGAAGTGGAGAGAGATCTGCTGCTCCCAGTGATCGGGAGCAGCTTTCTCTCTCCACCCCCAGTCACTACACTCCCCCCACAGTTAGAAACACCTACCTAGGGAACACTTAACTCCTTGATCGCCTCCTAGTGTTAACCCCTTCCCTGCCAATGACATTTATACAGTAATCAGTGGCTATTTTTAGCTCTGATTGCTGTATAAATGTCAGTGGTCCCAAAAAAGTGTCAAAAATGTCCGATCTGTCCGCCCCAATATCGCAGATCACCACTGTTACTAGTAAAAAAAAAAAAGATAACAAAAATGGCATTTATCAATTCCCATAGTTTGTAAACGCAATAACTTTTGTGCAGCCCAATCAATATACGCCTATTGCAATTTTTTTTTTTACCAAAAATATGTAGAAGAATATATATTGATGAACACAGAACGAGAAAGAAGAAGAATATATATTGGCCTAAACTGAGGAATAAATTTGTTTTTTATATGTATATATTTTATGATATGTATTATAGCAAAAAGTAAAAAAAAAAATTTTCTTTTTCAAAATTGTCATCTTTTGTTTGTTTATAGCGCATAAAATAAAAACTACAGAGGTGATCAAGTATCACCAAAAGCAAGCTCTATTTGTGGGGAAAAAGGACATTCATTTTGTTTGGGTACAGCGTCGCACGACCGCGCAATTGTCAGTTAAAGCAATGCAGTGCCGTATTGCAAAAAGTGTTCTGACCGAGAAGGGGGTAAATCCTTCCTATGCTGAAGTGGTTAACCTCAACAATATCTACTTAAGTGTATGTTCAGAAGTGGGCTGTTTGGAGATAGAAAAATCAACTGTTAGCTCACAGACCTCAGGCGGGGAAATACTTACAGCTTAAAATGCATGTTTACTTACTAGACCTTTGGAGAGAGGTGAGAATGAGGGGGAAGTTCTTGAACTTTGAATATAATTCAGGTATGAAAGCTACTCCTTTGTAGAGATAATTTGAGCCTCAAAGAGATGTGCATCCACTGACTGGGAAGAACTCTGTAAGTTTGCACTGCTTTGATTATTTCAGTTTGTAGTGGGATAATGCCCCATGCCGCATTGTGATCTCAGGGCTATTCTCAGGGCTAGTCTCATGGCTAGTCCCCAATATGGAAAATACCACCTGCAAATGTTATTGTTGTAAAATGGAGCAGGATTATGAGCTCTGGAACTTTTATGCCATTCGTTTCAGCAGCCAAGCCAATCAGTTACACTGCACAGTTCTATTATATTTTTGCATATAAACTAAAAAACATTTTTCCCAAAATATTGAAATCTGTTTTTCTAATCCCTACGATATTTATTATGTAACAAAAAAGTTAAATTGAAAATGCACAGCTATGTACAATTTGAATTTGTAACATTACACATTTTACTGTTTTAAACACAAAAAATATAACTAACTATAAAAATGTATGTTTCAAATGTATTAATTAATTTGTCCCAATAGTCCAGGCTTACATTCTTTTTAGAATAGATGATTAATCCCTTATGTAATTATCATGGTTTGAAAATTACACCTGCCCAATCACTGCAGTAACAATTTATGGGGAACATTACATAAGCACATGTAAAACCTCAGTAAGAGCCAACATGCCTGCACTAAGCATATATTATTTACTTGACGCTGCAATGATTATTATAACATATTGTCCTATGAAATTAACGCTACTGGATTGTTTCTAACTGCCATACACAAGGTAAAACCGTTATTTTCTCCTTACATGTTTTTTTTTTTAATGTATGGATTTGTGACATGCAAGCATATTTTCATCAATATATCACAGATCCACAATCGTTGTCAGCTCCTGGACCTTATTTAAAAACAAGGAATGTTATTGAGCTTTACTTTTGGACCTAATTTCAGGAAATTCATTTTATTTTGCTGTACTTACTGTAAGTGTACAGGGAGTGCAGAATTATTAGGCAAGTTGTATTTTTGAGGAATAATTTTATTATTGAACAACAACCATGTTCTCAATGATTCCAAAAACTCATTAATATCAAACAAAAACCTTAGTAACTCTTGTACCAACAACAAGTTATTATTTTAATAAGGAGTTTTTATGTTGAACGGATTATTAAGACGTGAGGGACATGTGAATGTCATTCATGTCGTTTTATTTTACTTAAAGGACTTTAATCCAGGTTTTCATTTCGAGTTATTGTAAGGAACAAAAATTTATTCCAGGTCCTCGACTGTTGCTAACACCTAGACACTATATAACTACTTTTATACGAACGTACAGTGTTTAGGTATGTAATTTTTTTTTTTGTACATTCCTCTTTTATTGCCAAAATGGAACACATACCGTCAATCTTTGTTAGGTCATCGCAATTAAAGTATCCTGTTATACAAT
>BLSH010307828.1:534277-544309 GCA_018402905.1 Glandirana rugosa
GTTATTTTGCGCCTTGGTTTTTCCACACGCTTCTTGCGACCCTGTTGGCTATTTTGAATGAAACGCTTGATTGTTCGATGATCACGCTTCAGAAGCTTGGCAATTTTAAGAGTGCTGCATCCCTCTGCAAGATATCTCACTATTTTTGACTTTTCGGAGCCTGTCAAGTCCTTCTTTTGACCCATTTTGCCAAAGGAAAGGAAGTTGCCTAATAATTATGCACACCTGATATAGGGTGTTGATGTCATTAAACCACACCCCTTCTCATTACTGAGATGCACATCACCTAATATGCTTAATTGGTAGTAGGCTTTCGAGCCTATACAGCTTGGAGTAAGACAACATGCATAAAGAGGATGATGTGGTCAAAATACTCATTTGCCTAATAATTCTGCACACAGTGTATGTTCAGTCAAACTGATTTAATTTTTTTTAATAGCGTGTGTAAGGATTAAAACCCCTGCCAAGTTTCGAATGATATTTAAGGGCTCTGTCATATGTTTTCATTAATGTTCAAAATGAATTCTATTTTTCACAACACATATTAGCTTCCATTTTAGAACAGCTATTCTATTAAAGTCAATTTGGATCCAGCAGCTCTACTGTATCTTTTCAACCCTCATGATCATATGACCAAAGGGATCTACGGAGCGTAGCCTTTTTTTTAATTTGGTCTTTGTGTAAATGCTGCTTTTACACCTTGAGAGAATCATTCTTTCCTTACAGAGTTTGGAAAGTTCATTATACAGTGCAATATACTGTATCTGTGCAACAATAATTGCTTTTAGCAGTTATAACAGCTAATTAAATTATAAATCTCTTATAAAGCCCCAAAATTGATTTGATAGTCTCCAGTATCTTGTCAGCAGTGCTCAGATTTGTTGCATTGTTTCTAGCCACTGGGCCACATTTGAGCCCCCTAATTTTATGAAATCATTTGTAACCAGTAGATCCCCATTTTCCTTCTTCTTGATGATCTTTATTAGGTCTTGTATGCTACATCTTTGTCTGTCTCTTGTTATTATTCAAGGGACTACTGTACTTTTACAGAAAAATCCTTAAAGCTACTAAACCAATTTACTATAACACCCCTTCCCCAAGGATCTTATATATAGTAGAGCTAAACTATGCAGCACAGTCACGGCTGTAATGCATTGCCGACTCCCAGCAATATACAAAAAAAATCACTGAAAAAATTTGCGTAGGGTCCCCCCCCCAATCCATACCAGGCCCTTTGGGTCTGGTATGGTTTTAAAGGGGAACTCCCCGCCAAAATTAAAAACCACCCACCCCACAGCCCCTTGTCCCCATGTTGCTGGAGACAAGAGCCTCTTCCCCACAATTGTGGGCTGTGGTTGTGGGGGTCTGCGGGCATGGGGCTTATCGGAATCTGGAAGCCCCTTTTAATAAGGGGACCCCCATATCCCGCCCCCCATGTGAATTAGTATCGGGTACATAATACCCCTACTAATTCACCAAAAAGTGTCAAAAAAGAAATAACCACAGGAGACAGTTAAGGACAAGTCTTTTATTTATTTTTATTTAAAAAAAAGTGTCCCCCATTGTAATCCATCGTCAATCACGGCATGCGACGGACCCGAAAAAAAAAAAAGCAGCAACAACAGCTCCTCCTCCTCGCTTTGTCTTGACACTTTATTTATAGTGAAGGGCTGGGCCACCCGGTGATGTAATTGAGTGACCCGCCCCTCTAATGTCACATGACGTCAGAAGGAGGCAGGGTCACCCGTACATGACCGGGTGACCCCGCCCTTCACTATAAATAAACTGTCAAAAGAAAGTGAGTGCAGACACAGCAGCCCTCCCATGGAGGAGCAGCTGTGCGCGCCGTCTGTGCACTATGCAATATGGAGCGTTCGGCAGTGCCGAAGTCGCGCCGAACACCCCATAATGTTCTAAATTTGGGGATCGGGCGAACAATGGAAGTTCGGCCCGAACATATGCTCGAGCGGAACCGTTTGCCCATTCCTATTCCTTAGTAGAATTTGTCTTTTTCCTTACTGAGACTTATATAGGGCCATACTCGATATTGGAGTTATAAAGGCTCAGACATGAATGGAGCAGAATTGGTATTAATTGGTTTATAAGTTTAAACATATTTTCATGACTTGTGTATACCTTATATTTAACACCTTCCTGTCTGGTCTATAGCAAAATGATGGCTGGACAGGAGCACTGTTGTTCAGGGAGGACATCATATGACGTCCTCCCAGAATGCTTCTCTTGCGCGGTCGTGGGGACACGCAGTGGCACGATCTGTCACCAGCCGGACACAGCCCAATGCCAATACCATATGTCTACTTTCCAAAAAGGGTCATTTGGGGGTATTTGTACTTTCTGGCGTTTTTGGGCTTCAAGAAATGAGATGGGGGTGTCAGTACATCAGGATTGATCAATTTTCAGATATACTGTATATACCATAATTTGTGGACTCCATAAATGTCCTATAGACTAAATAATAAACACTGACTTGGGTTATTTTCACCAAAGAAATGTAGCTGAATATATTTTGACCCAAATCTATGAAGAAAGATTATTAATTTACAAAGTTTTAAAACAGAAACAAAGAAAAATGTGGATTTTTTCACAATCTTCAGTCTTTTTGTGTTTATTTAGAAAAAAAAAGCCCAGTGGTAATTAAATATGACCAAAAGAAAGCTCTATTTGTGTGAAAAAAATACTAAAAATTTCTTATGGGTACAGTGTTGCATGATCATGCAATTGTCATTCGAAGTGTGACAGCAAAGGTGAAATTGGCCTTGGCAGGAAAGGGGTAAAAGTGCCCGTTACTGAAGTGATTAAAATCACTTTTGGAAGGAGGTGGGGAACGTGATCAAACAATTGACGTCTCTTGATCTAGGCATGGACCCTTTGGGATATACTCTGTATCTAAATTCAGTGCCTTTTTGCCGCTATAAAAATTATTTGACAGCGCACCTGTTAACTGCTGCCCGGGTGCGCCTCCCTGACCTATGGAAGCATTCAAGTACCCCAACCTTAAAACAATGGTTCTCAAAAATAGACACAATTAGGATAATGGAAAACATGACAGCATCTCTCTGTGGTAGAGTGGATCAGTTCAGGTATACCTGGCTGCCATGAATGGCCTTTTCATGCACGTCCCAATATACGGTTGGCTGCTGAGTACCCTAGATCTTGACGTAGGTTGACATGCCGTAACCCCTCGCTGTCTTTCTGGGGTGGAGGGGAAGATTGTGGATAGAGTGAAGCATTGCCCCTGTTAATTTTTTTTTCTCTCTTTTAACTTTCAATCCAATCCTAATACTCCTCCAATCTACTGTCCTCTTCTTACTCTTCTTTCCCTTTTTTTTTCTTTCTCCCATTTTTTTTCCAACTCTCTTTTGGTTTTCCCCTCTTATGTGATTCCCTCCCTTGGCCCCTACTTTGGGGGTCAAGATAGGGTCTCTTCAACTTTATTAAATTAGGGAAAAAGAAAGGAATAAAATAGAAACTCATTCTGCGATGAGGTTTGATTCTTTTGGATTCCTATATGAAGTATTATAACATACTCCTATTGAGATAAATGGTCCTAATATTCAGGGCTGTCTTGTACTTTTTTTTCTTTTTATTACTGTCCCTGACCAAGTAGCTAGGTCTAATTAAAAGGGTTTTGCTAGTTATTTCCTAGAAGTTTACTAATAATTGCCTTTATCTTTCTAGGAACATTAGTGCCACACAATCATTGTGACCTAATTATTGATATTTAGATACACTTTTTAATTTGTATTTATCTGTTCTTATTGGACAATATTTTTTCTCTCCTGGTTGCTTTTGTTACAAGGCATGGTTTGAAGACAAGATATATGTTATTCATTTACTAATATAACAGATTGTTGTACTTGGTAACCAGCTTGAGAATCATAACAAGGTAGAGTTGAAGTTATATTTTATTCACCAAATTAGATCATTCCAAAAAATATACCAGTAATATGCTTGATAGAAAATGTGGGCTGAGGCTTGCAGTTAAAAAAAAAAGCCTAGCCTATAATAGTTAACACCTATTATATATTAATGAATATAGGAAACCCAGACTATACCCAATATTTGAAATTAAACATTGCTGTAAATGTATTCCATCTTTTTATATTTTGTTAGGATCACATGCAACATGCAAAAACATTTTTGACACATAATAAGCAATCAATATCTTTATTTTCTAGCACATACAGCATACTGCTTTTATTCCAGTTCCAATGAATTATCACATTAATTATTATTTTAGTAATGAGTCTTTTTAAATTAGCATGTGTTATGATACTCCAATATATATTGTAGGGTACTTATATATTGTAGAGTACTGAACTTTAATTGGAATAAAAAGATGTGATGGATTTTGAAAATTTACAGCAGGTAGTACTATGCTTTTTGGCATTTCTGCAGTATATTTTTGTATCAGTTTTTGACTATTGCCATTCTTCACAGATTTAGAATACCTAATGGAGTATAGCAATAAAACTGAGATTAATCATTTTTTGCTTCGTGGATTTCCATCTTTACTTGAACTACAAATAATATTGTTTATATTTTTTCTGATAGCTTACATTCTTACAATATCTGAAAACACAATTATTATTATGATGATAAGACTACATTCAAAACTTCAGAAGCCTATGTATTTTTTCCTAAGCAATTTGTCATTTCTTGAGATCTGTTATGTGTCAGTTACAGTTCCTAAATTATTATTAAATATTTTGACTGAAAATAAAACAATTTCTTTCTCTGGGTGCATGACACAACTCTTTTTCTTTATCTCTCTTATGTGCACCGAGTGCGTTCTTCTTGCGGTAATGGCTTTTGACAGATACATTGCTGTGTGTCATGCATTACACTATGTTAGGATAATGAATCATAATTTCTGCATTAAATTAGCTTTGACCTCATGGATATCAGGATTTACCATTACTGCAATAAAGATATATTTCATATCTAAATTATCCTTTTGTGGTCCAAGCATAATTAATCATTTTTTTTGCGACATTTCCCCTGTGCTTAATCTAGCCTGTATAGACATGTCAGAAGCAGAGTTGGTGGACTTTATTCTTGCCTTGGTCATCCTTCTCATCCCTCTGTTAGTCACTGCTTTGTCCTACCTCTGTATCATTCATGCCATCTTAAACATATCCACCACTGATGGTAGGCAGAAGGCATTTTCCACTTGTGCCTCTCACTTATCTGTAGTCACCATATTTTTTTCAACCACACTATTTATGTATGCCCGGCCAAAGAAAGCCAAGTCATCGGACATAAATAAGCTTATATCTCTTTTGTATGCTGTGTTCACTCCAATTATTAATCCTTTTATTTATTGCCTCAGAAACAAAGACATTTGGGATACTGTAATAAAATATCTCTGTCAAACAGAAAAATATCCCAAATGTATGAGGTGTTAGATTAAACATTGTTGCTGGAAAAAGCACCAAACTAAAAATGTTACTGTTGTTTGCTCCTTTCTATTTAAAGTGGTAGTAAACCATCCTATCATTTTCAGCCAAGGAAGCTGCCATCTTTGCCTCTGTTTAATCTACAACTGCCATGATGCCTCACATGTGATCAGCTATCACACCAGCCATTGGATGGTTTGACAGTTTGGTTTAGAGCACAACCAATGTGAGTGTTACATTTCTGGCACGTGCCGGAAATGTGACTGGTTTTTAACCTGTTAAATGCATGGGTTTACTACCGCTTTAATCTTGCCATAGATATTAGATGACTGCTGCATATGCAGCCACAATCCAGCCAACCTATCCTTTGTAACAAAGTGGAGAGATACAAAAATGGAAATAAAAAATATAGCATTATCTGTCTATCTATTAATCTATGTCTATCTCTCCATCTTACATGTATTATGTATATCTGACCCAATAGTAACGAGCTTGATTTCATAGTGTATATACAAGTATTTTTCTGACTCTGTCGATTGAGCAACATCAAGCTTCAGCACCTCAGTCAATCATATACCCAGAAAAAAGTAATAATCTGACAGATGTTCTAATGCTTCTCTATGTTCCCACTGAAGAGATACTTTGTGTCCTGACAGTAAGTAAGATGACATGTCTACAGGTGATACTCGAAAAATTAGAATATTGTGCAAAAGTTCATTTATTTCAGTAATGCAACTTAAAAGGTGAAACTAATATATGAGATAGACTCATTACATGCAAAGCAAGATAGTTCAAGCCGTGATTTGTCACAATTGTGATGATTATGGCTTATAGCTCATGAAAACCCCAAATCCACAATCTCAGAAAATTTGAATATTGTGAAAAGGTGCAATATTCTAGGCTTAAAATGTCCCACTCTAATCATCTAATTAAGCCATAACACCTGCAAAGGGTTCCTGAGCCTTTAAATGGTCTCTCAGTCTGGTTCAGTAGGAATCACAATCATGGGAAAGACTGCTGACCTGACAGTTGTGCAGAAAACCATAATTGACACCCTCCATAAGGAGGGAAAGCCTCAAAAGGTAATTGCAAAAGAAGTTGGATGTTCCCAAAGTGCTGTATCAAAGCACATTAATAGAAAGTTATGTGGAAGGGAAAAGTGTGGAAGGAAAAGGTGCACAAGCAGCAGGGATGACCGCAGCCTGGAGAGGATTGTCAGGAAAAGGCCATTCAAAGGTGTTGGGGACTTTCACAAGGAGTGGACTGAGGCTGGAGTCAGTGCATCAAGAGCCACCACACACAGATGGATCCTGGACATGGGCTTCAAATGTCATATTCCTCTTGTCAAGCAGCTCCTGAACAACAAACAATGTCAGAAACGTCTTACCTGGGCTAAAGAAAAACAGAACTGGTCTGTGGTCCAAAGTCCTCTTTTCTGATGAGAGCAAATTTTGCATCTCATTTGGAAACCAAGGACCCAGAGTATGGAGGAAGAATGGAGAGGCACACACTGCAAGATGCTTCCATGTCATCTGCTGGTGTTGGTCCACTGTGCTTCATTAAGTCCAGGGTCAACGCAGCTGTCTACCAGGAGATTTTGGAGCACTTCATGCTTCCTTCCGCAGACGAGCTCTGGACTTGGCACCTGCCCGCACTGCCAAAAGCACCAAAACCTGTTTCAATGACTGTGGGATTACTGTGCTTGATTGGCCAGCAAACTCGCCTGACCTGAACGCCATAGAGAATTCATGGGACATTGCCAAGAGAAAGATGAGAGACATGAGACCCAACAATGCAGTAGAGCTGAAGGCCGCTATTGAAGCATCCTGGTCTTCCATAACACCTCAGCAGTGCCACAGGCTGATAGCTTCCATGCCACGCCACATTGACACAGTAATCGCTGCAAAAGGGGCCCAAACCAAGTACTGAGTACATATGCATTCTTATACTTTTCAGAGGTCTGATATTGTTCTATGTACAATCCTTGTTTTATTGATTGCATGTAATATTCTAATTTTCTGAGATTGTGGATTTGGGGTTTTCATGAGCTTTAAGCCATAATCATCACAATTATGACAAATCAAGGCTTGAACTATATTGCTTTGCATGTAATGAGTCTATCTCATATATTAGTTTCACCTTTTAAGTTGCATTACTGAAATAAATGAACTTTTGCACGATATTCTAATTTTTTGAGTATCACCTGTAAAAAGTCACATAGGTCACAGCAAAAAACTGGCAGTGGTTCAATCCATATCCTACACAAACAAAAAATTGGCTGTTGTAGGGCCTAAAGCCAATTGGACGTTAGATAGCAGAATGTTTTGGGCACTCCCGCTCTTTCAAGTTCAAAAGTGTACTGGGTATTATCAATAACATACCAAGAGACAAGAAAATACATAATCATTTCAGATACAAACTTACAAATGGAAATAGTTTACAAAGTAAAAAATATGATTAAACCAATAATGATTCACTGCCTGTGTAGCACACTATGGGTCTGATTTACTAGCAGATTAACAAAATCACACTGGAATTAAAAATTACTTTGCCAGTGGCGCAGTAGTGTAACTACGTAGAGTTGCATGCATGGTGAAAGAAGACCCTGTGACAAATGGCAAAGCCCATGATAAATACAAAAATGATTGCATGTGCACCAGTGTGGGGCTTCTACTAATAAGAACATTCATAAACACTAATATTAGATGGTGAACTATGGGCTCAATTCACTAAAGGATTTCACCTGTGGTATTTGGGTCACGTGACACATTTTTTCCCAAATATCGCATGCAATACTGAAAGTGTCAATTCACTATCCCTTTATGTGGTATTTACCTCAAAAATGCAAAAATGCTTGGTAAATGCTGCATACAACAGCATTAAAGTCAATTCACTAAAGGAAATAAATAAATAAATGCATACGTCAAATAAGTAGTGGTCCAGGCATGCTATAGTTCAAAAATGTAGTTAATTGCAGCTGGTTGTTAAGGAGCAAGCACCCACTGGCATCCTTAACAACCAGGAAATAGTTGGTTGTAAAGGAGTCGGCAGCCATCCTTAATAATAATGTCTGATCTGTTGTCAATGGGATTCACCGCTGACAGCAGAATGTAAACAAAAGAAGAGTCAGCATAAAAAAATAAAAAAAATAAAAAACAGCTTGGGGGTCCTCCCCAATCCATACTAGGCCCTTCATATCTGGTCTGGATTTGGAGGGTGAGCCTATGCTAAAATGTTTAAAAATGGTGTGGAGGCCCCCAAAATCCATACCAGACCTTTATCCGAGCATGAAGCCCGACAGGCCAGGAAAGGATAAGGGACGAGTGGGAGCCCCCCACCCTGAAGTGTACCAGGCCACATGCCCTGGTCATTGACATCACAAGGGGGAGGGGTCACCCCACCCCTTCGTTTTTTTAGCGGCGGGTGGGCAGAGGAGCTGTCAGCAGACAGGGTTTTTTATTCTGGCCGGTCGACAGCTGTTGTTTATCATGATTGATGCTGGATTTACTTTAGGGGACATTTTTTTCTTAGGCTTTTTAATAAAGGACTTGTCAAAAACGGTGTCTGTGATTTTATCTACTATGCCCATTTTTTTGGTGAATGAGTAGAGGTATTATGCACCCCATACTCATTTACATGAGGGGGACTGGGATCTGGGGGCTTTCTTGTTAAAGGGGGCTTCCACATTCCAATATCCCCCCCCCCGCACCCCCCACAACCAAGGCCTTTGTCCTTAAGAACAAGTGGACAAGTTGCTTTGGCAGGGGGGACCACCCCAAAGCACCCCTCAAAATCCTTACCAAATCCATACCAGGTCCGAAAGCTTTTGTTTACATTCTGCTGTCAGCAGGGAATACCACTGACTCTAGTTAAGTCATAGTTGTTAAGAATGTGCTGGCTGCCAGCTCCTTAACAACCATCTATTCCTATTTATAGTGAAATAACTGCTCTAAAAAACTCTATCTTATGATAGATGCAAATCCGCATCAATCAATAACAATACATGTGCAGCCGCTGTGAAATAAACACCAAATAAAACAAAATAACCAACCAATTGTTGTTAGCAGCGCAATAAAAATTCACACAAATAAAACATAATAAAAATTATAAATAAAGTGCTGGTGCTTAATTAAAAGTTCAATATAGTGAAAAAACTTCATGCACTGTGGAGAAGCAATCGTGGAGGGGTAACAACCGCTCACTTTATATATAGAGTTGAGCGAACACCTGGAAGTTCGGGTTCTGCTGGTCCGTCCGAACTTCGGGACAAAGTCCGGGTCCGGGTCCGGACGGAACCCGAACGATCGCACGGGGTCGTCTTGGGCTTGAAGGTCCACAAGCGAGTTGAGATATATATTTCACTCGCCAACAATGGGGAGGTGCTAACGAAGAGGTGTCACGTACTTCAAAAAAGTGATATAACTTGAAAATTAATTCGTGGTCGTGAAATAAATATTAAAAATAATACAAAATAAACACACTTAAAAATAACGCGACGATTGTTGTTAACCAACCAATAAAACAAAATAAACCACAAATAAAGTGTCGCCGACGTGTACATAACAATAACTAACTACGCCTAAACGTAGATAGTATTCTATCTCAAAAAATC
>BLSH010307828.1:548174-559650 GCA_018402905.1 Glandirana rugosa
CGTAGGACTCTATCTAATGAAATGATGACGACAGACACGACAACGAGACCTCAGAGCAACAGCACAGACAGCAGTAGTAAAGTAATCTATCTCAGGATGCAGGATCAGGTCTTAAAATGGCTAAAATCTGTCCCTCACGCCGTCAGCTACCTTTCCCTATACTAACCCAAGGAGCATGTGACTGCAGCACTGTGACTCCAGCTTATAAAGAGGCTGGGTCACATGATGCACCGGCCAATCACAGCCATGCCATTAGTAGGCATGGCTGTGATGGCTTCTAAGGGCAAACCAGTGAAACGCTTGTTGATTGGCTGCCCTGCAGCTTCTCAACACGTGGAGTAAAATAGCAGAACCCCGGACCGAACCCGAACGATTTTTGAAATGTCCGGGTCCGGGTCCGTGCCACGGACACCCTAAAGTTCGGTACGGACCCGAACGTTACAGTCCGGGTTCGCTCAACACTATTTATATATCAACGATTATTGCCAGTGTTTTCATGTAAGTGTCTCTCTTAATACAATAAATGGTGTTTTTAAATGATACACTATGAGGGGCCTCTCTATTTGTCCTTTCTATGAGTGATCCAGTGTGGAGGAACACAGAGGAGTTGCTTAGCTGGCTGGATAGGCTAATAATCCCTGATGTCTTTTGGATCTATCTGGAAGGCCATTGAGGAACATTAACCCTATGTGGGAGATGCGATTTACCCTTTGAAGTTCTGGTGAGCCTCAGTTTGTGTAAATTTCACATGGTGACACGGGTGAAGGAGTTCCTGGATTGAAGTTACTTCACAGTGCATGAAGTTTTTTTCACTATATTGAACTTTTAATTAAGCACCAGCACTTTATTTATAATTTTTATTGTGTTTTATTTGTGTGAATTTTTATTGCGCTGCTGACAACTACAATTGGTTATTTTGTTTTATTAACCATCTATTCCTGTTTGTTAAGGATGCTGGCAGGTGCCAGTGTTAAAATACCACATTTTCACTACTAAAATACAGCAACCCTTAACCACTTCAATACCAGGCACTTAAAACACTTGCCGCCCAGACCAATAGAGCTTTCTTTGGTGGTATTTGATCACCACTGTGGTTTTTATTTTTTGCACTACAAATAAAAAAAGAAAATTTTGAAAAAAAATAATTTTGTTTGTTTCTGTCACAAAACTTTATATAAATACATTTTCTCCTTCACTGACAGGCACTGATGTGGCTACACTGATGGGCACTGATGAGGCTAAACTGACAGGCACTGATGAGGCAGTACAGATTGGCACTGATGAGGTGGCACTGATAAGGTGGCACTGATGATGGGGCACATATATGCAGCACTGATGGGCACTGATAGGTGGCACTGATAAGCATCACTGACGGGCACTGATGGGCACTCATAGGCAGCACTGAGGGGCACTGATAGGTGGCACTGGGCACTGATGGGCACTGATAGGTGGCACTGCTGGGCACTGATAGGTGGCACTGATAGGTTGCACTGGTGGGCATATAGGTGGCACAGGTGGGCACTGATAGGCAGCACTGGTGGGCATTGGTACATGGCACTGGTGGGCACTGGTGCATATAGCACTGTTAGGGATGGCACTGGTAGGCATCACATATGGGAACAGTGTCATCCCCACAGTGCACTGTATACCCCATATACCCCATACCTGGTGGTCTAGTGTGGGCTCCCTGGTGTTTCCTGGGCTGCCTCCAGATCTTCTCCCTGGTGGTCCATGGGCAGCCTACTTATGCTGTCCCTGGGGGGGGGGGCTCCATGGTGGTCCTGGTTGGCTCCCTGGTGGTCCAGTGTGGCGATCCTGAGGGGGGCTGCACTGATAAACTTTCAGCGCAACCCCCTTCCCCATCAGGAGAGCCGCTGATCGGCTCTCCACTGCTCAGGTCTGCAGACCTGAGCAGAGGAAAAGCCGATAAACGGCTCTTCCTGTTTACACTGTGATCAGCCGTGATCCATCGGAAGCCTTTTACCTCGATCGGTAATGCGGTGGGTCAGACTGACCCACGGCACCACCATTTGCTGCGATGCACGCGCCCACGGGCGCGTGATCGCGGGTTATCATTAGGATATCAATAGACGCCCAGTCAGGATAATGAAGCCACCGCCCAGCCGTCATTTGTCAATAGGCCGGGCGGGAAGTGGTTGAAGAAGAACTATAGGCAAAACTTTTTATTTTTTTTTTCATTTTAGCTAGACCAAGGGAGGGTTTCTTCACTTCCTGTCCCACAGCCAAACTGGAAGTGAGAGGAAATCCCTGCAAATTAAGGGAATTTCTTAGGGAACTCAGGTTGCTAGAACTAGTTCCCCATTAGAAAATGCCCCCTCTATTACTTTTCTGGAGACAACCCAAAATATGGTATTTTCTTTTAGTTTCCCTTTCAATGATAATGGTAAACAGGACAAATAGAGAGAGTGAATATCCTGAACAGGGGCACAGACAGCAATAAAAACCGACAGGTGTTTTAATCAATCTCAACTCTGTCCAAAGCTTAAAAAAATTGCCTTTAGTTATACTTTAATGAAATAATGCATGCTTTTTTTTTTTAGTAGTAGTGTTTTTTAATGAATTGCAAAAATTTTTTGGAAAACACTATGAGCTTTTCTACCACTGATTTTAAAGCAGTAAATACTGCTTAGTGAAGTGAGCCCTTGCACTTACTGCACTATCGCACACCCAAATGCTAATGCAATTTGTTATGAAAGGCAATTTCATTGTTTACTGCAAAGTATGATGGCTATTGTACTTTCCAAACCATTCCCTGATTGTTGGAACAATGTGGTTGCAACGTTCTGCACAGTGGAAATGATGAGAAGTGACGACTAGGGTGTTCCTGCTGCGATGTACTCCCATACACCAAACGACACATCAGTCAACAATTGAAGAAAAGCAGATGGCAACTCCAAAATCCTCTGATGATTTTTATTGTAGACCGAACCAGTGAGTACAAAATGACATGGCAAACATGTTTCGGCTAACGAGTCTTGTTCACTGCACACAGGTAACTAGTCCAGTGGTGCAAGCGAAAAAACTGACCTGTCCTGTTTGGAGTGTTTATTGCAAAAACAGCATGTATTTGTTGTTAGTGCTGCCTCCTATACATTTAAAATCTCTCTACATCTGCAGTCGCGGTGCAAGTAATTGCTAATCATTCATTAAGCACGCAACCAACCGAAAAAGGGAGGAGGCAATAATGTTTGTGTTAACTTGTATTTATATGTTCATTTTACTAGTTACCTGTGTGCAGTGAACAAGGCTTGTTTGCCAAAAGATGTTTGCCATGCCATTTTGTACTCACTGATGCGGTCTACAATAAAAATCATCAGAGGATTTTGGAGTTGCCATCTGCTTTTCTTCAATTCCCTGATTGTTCTCTGAATGGTTGAGTCAAACACTCTCTGGGTTTGATTTATAATTTGTCAATTGACTTGTGGATCATGTGACTAGTCTTGCAAGTGTTAGGATCTTCTCTGGCACATCTGTGCCTAAATTACCCTCTATTTAATCCAACTGGCATATTAACCCTATTGATTTTTAAAAGCAGAAAAATGCACAGTGCCCCCCCCCCCCACCATAATTCACCATACTCTGATCCCTCCCAACTCTGATCTGCCCCTCCCCATCTGCTCCCACCCCTTTCCTTCCCACTTTAACCCCTCACCCGACCTTCTCGCAACTTCTGCCTCCTCAACCCCCTCTAACCTTCTTTCATCTTTTGCTTCCTCCTTATCCCCCTCCAACCTTCTTCAATCTTTTGCCTCCTCCTTAACCCCCTCCAACTTTTTCCCACCCTCTGCCTCCTCCTTCTCTACTACCATCACATATATTAACCTCCTCATTACCCTATCCTGTCCGCCCACCCTCTCACACTAAATTTGTTTTTAATTAGAATTTGTTCTCTATATTTTGCTTAATCCCCCCTCCCCAACCAATTTAACTTACAAGAGCATGTTGTCTTATTTTAGAACAACTAGTGAGTTGTAAGGGTGCTTAGGGTCTCACAAATTTAAACAAGTTATAATTTTTTGTGATTGTTCACTTAGCTTAATTTTTCATGATAAATAAAGTGAAGAATCACTTTCAAAATTATACCCAAGCCTGCTCCTAGAAACGTATTGATTGTGTAAATATCATCTTACACATTTTTATTGGATTTGTGGATATCTAATATGAACATTTTTTTGGATACTCAATTCACCAGTCTCTTTTTGACTTCTATGTTACAAAAAGCTGTCTCTACAGTAATATTTTTTCATCATTCAGCCTGCAAAATAATAAAAAGATTCCTCCATCCACACCATACAACACAAATGAACGAATCTTCCAATGTGTCTGGGTGACCATGTGAGGAAGTAGGGATTTCTAATAGAATTTCTTGTATTTTCACAGGCACCTTCCCTAGCTGGGCAAGCTATGAATAGTGGCTGCATCTGGTTGGATATTCTGCCCTTTCGAATAATCTCAAGGAAACATTCCACATAAACTGTCTGAAAATTCATATAGTGCATTGCAATCTTAAAGTGTTTGTTAAGTCACTAGGTGACCTTACATGTATCCCCCCCCCCCCCGGCTATCCAACCATTAACAATAGTGTATTTGTTTTTTTTAAATGAAAAGGCTAAATACCTTTTCTCACACCGCAGCTGTGTGGTCACGTGATCCCCGTGTGCTGGCTGGCCTCTTTCAATGGCCCAGATTCCCCTGTGATGTCAGCCGGCCAGGACAGGGGGATCCCCTGACTACACAGCTGCACTGTGGGAATGGGTATTTAGCCTTTTAATTAAAAAAAAACAAACTATTGTGGATGGCAGAATAATCAGTAGGGGATACATGGATATTTGCTACATTATGCAGCTGAATAGCGGCAGGAGAGGCGGGGAGGAAAGCCGCTCTTATGCTGACAGGGAGGGAGAGAGGAGAGAAAGTCAGAGGAAAGCATGTAAACTGACCACGGTAATCAGCAGCCGTGATTACCGTGGTAAGCAGGGACAGGGGGACACAGGAACTGGTAGCATCAGCTTAGTATATTACTAGATAGGAAGAGAAGAACTGCACAGCTCAAGCACTGTGCTATACAGCATGCCTTAAAGGAACAGGATCTTAGTTTTTTTTTTTTGGGTTACAACAAACTTTGGTACTCCAGCTGTAGTAAAACTACAAATCCTATTATGTCTCTGCATCTGGAAGTCATACTTGTGGCTCTTAGAGTCCTGTAATGTCTCATTGGCGATATAGTTCCTCAACAGCTGGAGGGCCGAAGATCATAAAAAATCAAGCTGCATCCAACAGATTGTTTATCATTTTTTTTAATGTACAACATAAAATATTATGAAACATTTTAACCACTTGCCGACGGCTGTTCAGCATTTGACGGCGACAGAGGGGCTCTGTAACGCGGATCACCGTCATATGATGGCGGCCGCGAAATCGCGCCCAGTGAGCGCGTGCACGCCGCCGGAGGCGCGCCCGCACGCTCACTGTGTTCGGGGAGGGCCAGGGAGCGGGTGCGGCAGAGTCGATCTCCGTCGGCCACCCGCGATGCCCCCCCTGGAGTGAAAGAACGGAGGTCCGTGTAAGTAAACACGGACCTCCGTTCTGTGAGGGGGGAAGGGCTGTGATCACAGCCTTCCTTTACACGGAAGCTGTGATCGCTTCCCTTCCCCAGCTAGGGCAGTCCCCCCACAGTTAGAACATGCCCAGGGAACACAGTTAACCCTTAGAGCGCCCCCTGCAGGTTAACCCCTTCACTGCCAATGGCATTTACACAGTAATCAGTGCATTTTTATAGCACTGATCGCTGTATAAATGCCAATGGTCCCAAAAAAGTGTCAAAATGTTCCGACCTGTCTGCTGAAATATCACAGTACCGCTAAAAATCGCAGATCTCCGCCATTACTAGTAAAAAAAAAAAAAACCCCAGAAATGAATTCTCATCATCCGTAAACGCAACCACTTTTGCGCAAACCAATCAATAAACGCCGATTGCGATTTTTTTTATCACAAATATGAAGAAGAATATAAATTGGCCAAAACCGATGAAAAAAATGTTTTTTTATATTTTTTTTTTGGATTTGTATTTTAGCAAAAAGTAAGATATTTGGGTTTTTTTGCAAAATTGTCGCTCTTCTTTTGTTTATAGCGGCGATCAGAAATGACACAGCGGTGATCAAATACCACCAAAAGAAATCTCTATTTGTGGGAAAAAAAGGATGCAAATTTCGTTTGGGTACAACGTTGCACGACCACGCAATTGTCAGTTAAAGCGACACAGTGCCGAATCGCAAAAAGGGCTCCGGTCCTAAAGTGTGAAATCCTTCCGGGGCTGAAGTGGTTAAAATATTGCTATTTACAAAAAATAAATAAATAAATAAAGAGAATGTAACATATCAGGCTGGTTTGGGGAAGGACCATGTTCCTCTGCAGGTCAAGAATTCTGAGGAGCATCCAGACCAACACATTTTTAATTTTCCAAATGGCCAGCTAGTCTGACACTGTTTTAGTAAAAGAAATAAAAAAAATGGATTAAAATCAACATAAGAGCATGCAAAGCTAGCATGAAAACACCATAATGCCTGTTTTAGGAAATAAGTCTATGCTGGCAACTTGCCCACCTAAATTAACACATGGCTAGTACTCACTTATTATTTTACTTGCTAATTTTATGGCCTAAATGACTCCTTACCAAACAAAATCTAAAAGGTACAAGTAAGTTAAGTTAACTCTATGAACAACTTTTAGACACAGCTGATAATTATAGGTTACTTTGCTAGCAGTGAAGGCGCTTGGTGAAGTTGATAGCCCAAATGGAAGACACTCATTTTTATGGTTGTTGTGGGTGACTTAATACAATGTTCTTCTTAACAACCCTTGGCTGACAAGAGCAAATTTAGTCAAGCAACAATGATTAAACTGTTCCAAACAATACACATGAAACACTCACCCTTAGGACCTCTGACTGTATATACTGGAGACGATTAGGCCTCCCCCAACCTACCACTCCTGTTGCTGCTGGCCTGCTTGGTTGCTGTGGGTTAAGAAAGACGCTGAAAAGAAAAAAAATAAAGCATGACATGTATAAAAAAACATTCTGTTGAAATAGCACTAACACAGTAGTGCTCACAAAAGTTTTGGCATTGTGAAAACATCCTAGTTTAGGTAGCCCCATCTATGTCTCATTGGGCGATTTTCCATCACTTCCTGTCCCAGAGTCTAAACAGGAAGTGAGGGGAAATTTCTTCAGGCAATTCCTGATTTTCACCAGGGTCACCAAAATTAGTGTCCTCATTATAAGGTTTCTGTCCTATGTAACAACCCAAAAATGTTCTGTCTGTGTTGGTGTTGGAGAGTTCTTTGAACTCCTTGTACTGTATATTAGAAAGCTTGGACACAGAAAGGTGAATCTGGGAACCATTGTGTAAAGTGGTTGCAGTACACCTGTAAAGATTCCTAGAGGGCCTAACCCTTAACGGCTCTTGCAAAGTATTCGATCCAATTTAGAGTGCGAAATACTCTTTTGATAAAGCTAAAAATTTCAGAGCAGCTTACCTTCTACTGTATGTACTCCTCTTGACCCATCTGGCTGATCAATACAGGCCATGCATACTACTCTTCATCATCCTCTGCCTCCTCCTCAGTCCCTTCCACATTGAAAGAGATGATAGTTTGATGGGGTGGGGAAAAAGCCAATTCCTCCTCTTCATCCTCGGAAAAGGTTGTGGCCTCAAAGTCCTCATGCTGTGGTAGGAGGCAACATTGTTCCTCTTTTTCCTCTGAGGGGAAGTTGAAGTCTCCCAGTAGCTGCTCTTCTTCAGAGCAAGAAGAGGACTCCAGCAGGGCAATCCTCCTCCACTCCTGTCTGACCAGCTAGACTCTGCAGTGCCTGTGACTAGGTGTAGCTAAGAAAACAGAACAAAACTTCTTTAAAATGTACATTACTAGGCATCATGGCCACTGATTGGGGGGGGGGGCACCAGTCCTCCTCTAGGGGGCCCATGCACACAGGAGGGCCTGAACAGCAGGGGGGATTGGTGCGGTCGGGTGGAGAGGCAATTACAGAAGGATGTCCTGTGTGGCTCTCTGCAGCAGCTGAAAGCCGGCTTCTCTCCCTCTCGCCTACTTTCAGCTTCTGCAGGGAGAGACACAGACACAGGGCATCATTCCTGTAATTGCTCCTCCCGCACCAAACTCCCACCCACCCCATTCCGCTTGCTTCTGATCTCCCCCCTACGTGTGCCCCCCTGGCACAGTGCTGCCCCCACCTCCTGTGGAGCTTCCCTATCCTGTGAAAAAAATAAATTGTAATAAACAATGTAATAAATAATTTTTAGAAATGGTAAAATAAAATAAAATAATTTTAAAAATGTGAACTTTTTTAAAAATTATACATTTTTTTTAAATGTAAAAAACAATTTAAAAAGGGCCAATTCACATAGGTTCTCTGTTATGTTTGTGTCCGCTAATAATGATCTTAGTTTATTTTAAGTGAAAATATTGTTTTGATATACTCGAGGGGGGGGGGGGCTGCCAGGTAGGCTGTACAGGGCCCTGTGATTTATAACAGCAGGTACTCCAAAGAATGTAAAGCATGATTTTAAACACCCATTCAAAATTTTGTAACCAGAATTACTTACATGGCAGGTGCCTCCACTGAACATAGGAATTCAGGACTCCTGCACTTGATGTCATTCCAACAGTACTGCAACTGTCTCCATTTCCAGTCAAAGAGGCCCTCAATAATGATTTGCTTAGCAAATGTGAATTTCTGCTTCTTGGAATGGCTGGTATTGGACAAGCCATTGTTGATTAATCAGACTCGTTGACATACTTCAGTTGGCAGCCATGACCACAGAGATATGTACATAAAATTAGCCACATGACATTAAAAACAAATATTCTTTGTTTAGAGAATATGTATGTTACTTAATAGTGAACCCTTTTTAGCCATTTGTATGTATGGTTTAAGTCATGGGGCCAGATATGTTACAGGTAGAAGGGATTCCTGCTACATTTCGGTAAAACTCAGGATACACAACTCCTGGATTAGGTTGTGAATCCAATTTCTTAATTTAAGTGTATTATTAATTCAATAAAATTCATGTATTCTTCTTAGCCCATCTTTGGAGAAAAAAAAACATACTGCAGCAGAGGGCCCAGTTGTATATTTTCAGAATGAAGTTTTGTGTGTAGAATATGTGGTCAACTTGTAATGTATTCACCACACCTCTTTTTTCTTCAGTAATAGAACCTGGTCACCCCCTTTCTTCAGTTTAGGCATTTCGTCAATCACCATAAATCTAAGGCCACTATCAAGTGACCCTTCTCAGTAAAGTATCATGGGTCTTTTTCATTGTAATTTTGTGTTGATGAGGCATTTTTTTAAGTCTGAGGTGTTCAAAGCGTGTTTGTTCTCAGCATGTCACTGTATTGTTTGAAAGAACAAAAAGCTTAAAGCGGAGTTCCACCCTATTAAAAGTCAGCAGCTACAAAAAGTGTAGCTGCTGACTTTTAATAATCGGACACTCACCTGTCCCAGGCTCCAGAGATGCAGCCGCCCGCAGCATCGCTCTTCTCCCCCTCCTCCATGTGGTGCCATCACAAGTGTGGGCCAGTGTATCCTCTGGGACCTGTGACGTGTCCCAGAAGATCGCCAGGAAGGTGAACTTCCTTCTGGCTGCACATCGCCAGGAGAGGAAATGGACCTGGGACCCTGTGAAAACAGGGTCTCCGCCCCCCCCCCCCAAAAAAAAATTAACATGCCAATTATGGCATGTCAGGTGGTCAACTTCCCTTAAAGTGGAAGAACAGTATGCACCTACACCACCTACATTTTATCACTCCCATTTAATGCATCCCCTATCAGCAAAATATTAAAAGTTAGGCTTACTAGTCCTAATTATTTTTTTTTCTGCTGCTGGTGACTTTTACACTGCTTTATCATCTGCAGTAATTTAACTCTTGTAGTAAAATCCCAGCCCAAGCTCTTTGTCTCTAGTAAATTTGGTCGAAGCCTTGCTCATTAAAATTGTCCTGCTTCTGCCAAATTTTACACTATTGTATTATGTGCTATCTATTAATTATTGAAGTAAAACACCTAGCTGTACATTTTGCAAATAGTGCATTTTGGCTTAATATCCATGTGCTGCTTTTATGCTGCTGTATCATCTGCATTACCTTTATTCTTGTAGTAAAGCCCATGCCTGTGCTCTTTGTCTCTAGTAAATTTAGGCTCAATCTTGCTATTTGAAATTGTCCTGCTGCAAGCCAATTTTACACTGCTGTGTCATCTGCGGCCTCTGAATTCATGTAGTAAAATACTTGCCTTTGCTCTTTATCTCTAGTACATTTTCCCTCATGAAATAATGACCTGGTGCTGGCCAATTTTATACTGCTGTGTAATCTGCAAACTCTTAAAGGGGTAGTAAACCACAGAAAAAGAAAAAACCCTGCAAGATAATAGCATAAGGTGATAGTATGTATCGCATACTAGCACAATATGAAATACTTACCTTAGAACAAGGCCCGCGCAGCCCGACTCGGTCAGCACGCAGGGAGCTGACATCTTCCCTTCCGTGTTCGCTGGCGCTGTGAGTGGCCGGAGCCGCGAGACGTCACTCCCACGCATGCGCACGGGAGTTCTTCGTTCTGGCAAAGAGCTCTGAATTTCCGACAAGATCCACCGGACCTTCAGCGCGCATGTGCCGCTGACGTCAGCGGCTGCATGCAGGGTGAATATCTCCTAAAGCGTACAGGTTTAGGAGATATTCATTTTACCTACAGGAAAGCTCTCTTATAGGCTTACCTGTAGGTAAAAATGTCAGTATTGGGGATACAACTGCTTTAATGTTTAATATGTGTTTGGTAGAAATTGGCCAGTGGCAGGACAGTTTTGTATCAGCAAGAACAGGGCGGCAGCAGCAGCCAACAGTAATTTACTGGCCAACTACTGTTTGATGATAAAAGCATGTGTTTGTGCTAAAGCTACCTGAAAAAAGTATTTTCAAACTGAAATTAATCAGACTGGGAAAGTTGCTTTATGTAACCAAACTAGTAGAGTTGAGCGAACACCTGGAAGTTCGGGTTCTGCTGGTCCGTCCGAACTTCGGGACAAAGTCTGGGTCCGGGTCCGGACGGAACCCGAACGATCGCACGGACAACGCTTCAAGCCTGCCTGGTCGTCTTGGGCTTGAAGGTCCACAAGCGAGTTGAGATGATCAAACCAATGTATTTCGTTGAAAGGGTCAGACTAATTAAAGTCAAACTTTTATGAAAAAAGTCCATCGAAATCGTGTTTGTGTACGAAAATAGTAGTTTGTCATCAACCGGTCATTTAATGACAACCGACGACGACGGCGGGACAAGAACGACTATGTTTTGACAGGACGGTGACCGGTTAAAGATGGTTTGTGTATAATTTGTAATTTCGTCAACATAGGGGTTATGACTGTAAAAATGGATGTCCATTCGG
>BLSH010307828.1:571058-582421 GCA_018402905.1 Glandirana rugosa
TGGCCCTGTTTGACTTGATGACAAGACGTTTGTAGACCTTCACATCTGTTACACACAGTTTCCAGATGTTTGCAGAACAGTTTGTCCCGGTTTTAGTTAAAGTGACACACACAGTTTCCAGATGTTTGCAGAACAGTAGTTCAGTTTGTCCCGGTTTTAGTTAAAGTGTTACACAGTTTCCAGATGTTTGCAGAACAGTGATATGGGTTTGCCCGGTATTAGTTAAAGTGTTACACACAGTTTCCAGATGTTTGCAGAACAGTGATATGGGTTCGCCCGGTTTTAGTTAAAGTGTTACACATAGTTTCCAGATGTTTGCAGAACAGTTTGTCCCGGTTTTAGTTAAGGTGACACACACAGTTTCCAGATGTTTGCAGAAAAGTGATATGGGTTCTCCCGGCTTATTTATACTTTTTTGACACAGTTTGAAGATGATTTCAGAACAGTTATATGGCTTCTACCGTTAATTAATACTTTTCAGACACAGTTTGAAGATGGTCCACATCCACCTGCATTTTTGATTTTTTTATGAAATTATTTTTTTAAAAATGCTTTTAGTTATTTCCCTGTCCCCATTTCTTTGTAGGGCACTTGTCCCACCCTTACCCCCATTTCCTTCCTTTTACAGACCTCTAGGACTTTCCAGGACTTTTTTACAGCCATTGTGCCTAAAAGTCCGGGTCCCCATTGATTTCAATGGGGTTCGGGGTCCGGGACAAAGTTCGGGTTCTGTCCGGACCCGAACCTGGACTTTGTCCCAAAGTTCGGCCGAACCAGCAGAACCCGGACTTCCAGAAGTTCGCTCAACTCTAGTTGGGAACCATTTGTGTTGTTCTGTTCAGTGAACTGCTCTGCTTAAGTGCATCCTACGTATGCTAGGTATAAAATGATGTAAGTGGTTGCCATTTTTGCTTAGCATTTTTTTATTGCCGGCTTTCTCCCCGCTCTCTCAAATGTCCTGGTAATGACGATCACTGAAATTTAGGGAAAACCAAAAATTTTGAGTTGTCAACAGAGCAGGAATAAAGAAGAATGCTCTCTAAGAAAACATTTTGCTTACCTCAGAGAGATTTACTTTTGTGTCTATAAGTCAAGCTGGGACGTGATATTTCTGCAATAACCTGAAATAACCTGACAAGAACTTTTTCCAAATGAAAAAAAAACATAGGTTATGTGTGTGTGCACAATGAGGCAACCCTATTTGGATATTTGGATATTAAGCACCCATGCAAGCCAGGACTGTACTTTACGCATTAGCCATCAGTGTATGGTCAGGGTGATACAAAAAGGCCAAAAATCCAATCACACATATAGTCCATGATCCACATGCACCAGTTTATTCTTATTGTATTTCATTAGCAAAACATTCTGAAGCTGTTTTGTAAATTAACTGATTTATGTGTATATATTTGCAGATTTTGAAAGAAGTGTCTATGGCTAGAAAAAATGAAACTCAAATGACTGAATTTGTCTTGATAGGACTCTCTTCTGAGTATCAACCAATTCTTTTTGGTGTATTTTTACTTATTTACATTTTCACTTTGACTGGAAATTTGATTATCATTTTGATTGTGACTCTAGTTTCACAGCTACAAACTCCCATGTATCTTTTTCTCAGAAGCTTGTCTGCCACCGAGATGCTTTACACCACTGTAACAATACCTCGGATGCTGAGAGACCTCTTGCAGCAAGATAAAACCATTTCCATTGTAGGTTGTGCAGCCCAGTTCTACTTCTTTTGCTTCTTGGGAGCAGCAGAATGCTTTATACTTGCATTCATGGCTTATGATCGGTATTTGGCCATTTGTTGCCCTCTTCATTACATGACTATGATGACAAAGTCAAAGTGTCTATACATTTCAGTAGGGTCATGGGTGGCTGGTTTATTTTTACCCTTGGGTAATATTATTCTTGTGTTTGGCCTACATTTCTGTAATTCAAACATCATTGATCATTTCTTTTGTGATATACTACAAGTAGTTCACTGGGTTTGTTTCGACACTCCTTTTACTATCCTATTTGTAATAAAGCTATATATTTTAATTTATACTTTTTTAGTCATACCCTTGCCATTTTTACTCATTCTTATATCCTATGTCCATATCCTTATTAATGTGTTTAGAATGCATTCAGCTGGGCGTAAAAAGGCTTTTTCAACATGTGTCTCCCATCTTACATCTGTATGCCTGTTCTTTGGTTCTGCCACCATAACCTACTTAAGAACAAAAGCAATTGATACTTATGGGGGGCCCAAAGTGTGGTCACTTCTTTTTCTTGTGTTTGTTCCAATGCTTAACCCACTTATATACAGTCTTCGGAACAATGAAGTGAAAAAAGCATTTCAAAAGCTTATAGACAAAGCTTTGTATGGTTAATTTACAGAGAAAACTCAATGTAGATAAAACTGAAATTAATTCTACTTACTAATATTTTCAAATTTTTATATATTTCATAAATAAATACAATGTAAAATGTGTTTTGTTTTGAATATTTGGCATATTATTTAATTTTTACAAGATATTCTAGGTATAAAAGGACATCAACTAGCATATGTAGGTACATTTTCAAGCAGCTCAAATACATTTAAGACAATTCACTGACAAATTCTATTTATGGTTACCACAGAGCCAATATACACCAGCATGTAATGTGTGGTAAGGCTATACCAACAGACCATGCAACTTTAAGATATGTCTACTTTAACACTGACAAACAAAGGTACAGCTGACAGTGCAACATGGTGATGCCAAGTCCAGTTGCAGCTAGAGTCAGGTACTAAACCCAGTCGAGTGTGGGAGGACATCAGGATGTAAGCAGTGAGGTAAAGATTCACTAGGCAAAAGCATGGTCAGTAGTTCAAGTCATTAGTCCAAATCATGGTTGGTAGCGGAGGCAGACAGTGAACATGAACAGACATGGATAAAGAGGTCAAAAAGGAAGCTGGGTGAGTAACAGGATCAAGATGTGTATCAGGATCTAGTTAACAGAAACAAGGTTGAAGATCATTTAGCAAAGGGCTAGTGCAGAGTTCAAGTTTACAGTAAATAGGCCACTTGGCAGCAGTGAACATGCACTCAATCCATGTGTGCACATGCTCGTACGCCTAAGAAATGACATATTTTTGTAAATATTTTATTCTATCTTTTCATGTGACAACACTGAAGAAATGACACTTTGCTACAATGTAAAGTAGTGAGGGCACAGCTTGTATAACAGTGTAAATTTGCTGTCCCCTCAAAATAACTCAACACACAGCCATTAATGGCAACAAAAGTGAGTACACCCCTAAGTGAAAATGTCCAAATTGGGCCCAAAGTGTCAATATTTTGTGGGGCCACCATTATTTTCCAGCACTGCCTTAACCCTCTTGGGCATGGAGTTCATCAGAGCGTCACAGGTTGCCACTGGAGTTCTCTTCCACTGGTGGATGTTAGAGACCTTGCGCCCCACCACCTTCCATTTGAGGATGCCCCACAGATGCTCAATAGTGTTTAGGTCTGGAGACATGCCTGGCCAGTCCATCACCTTTACCCTCATCTTTTTTAGCTAGGCAGTGGTCATCTCGGAGGTGTGTTTGTGGTCGTTATTATGTTGCAATACTGCCCTGCGGCCCAGTCTCTGAAGGGAGGCGATTATGCTCTGCTTCAGTATGTCACAGTACATGTTGGCATTCATGGTTCCCTCAATGAACTGTAGCTCCCCAGTGCCGGCAGCACTCATGCAGCCCCAGACCATGACACTCCCACCACCATGCTTGACATACCTGGTTGCCGCCACACATGCTTGACCCCATCTGAACTAAATACGTTTATCTTGGTCAGACCACAGGACATGCTTCCATCTTTAGAAACAGCTTCCTTCTGGGACAACAGCCATGCAGACCAATTTGATGCAGTGTGCGGTGTATGGTCTGAGCACTGACAGGCTGACCCCTTCAACCTCTGCAGCAATATTGTCAGCACTCATACATCTATTTCCCAAAGACAACTTCTGGATATGACGCTAAGCATGTGCACTCAACATCTTTGGTCTACCATGGTGAGGCCTGTTCTGAGTGGAACCTGTCCTGTTAAACCACTGTATGGTCTTAGCCACCATGCTGCAGCTCAGTTTCAGGGTCTTGGCAATCTTCTTATAGCCTAGGCCATCTTTATACAGAGCAACAATTCTTTTTTTCACATCCTCAGAGAGTTCTTTGCCATGAGGTGCCATCTTGAACTTCCAGTGACCAGTATGAGAGAGTGAGAATGATAACACCAAATTTAACACACCTGCTCCCCATTCACATCTGAAACCTTGTAACACTAATGAGCCACATGAAGTCGGGGAGGGAAATTGGCTAATTGTGCCCAATTTGGACATTTTCACTTAAGGGTGTACTCACTTTTGTTGCCAGCGGTTTACACATTAATGGCTGTGTGTTGAGGGGACAGAAATGTTACACTGTTATTCAAGTTGTACATTCACTACTTTACATTGTAGCAAAATGTAATTTCTTCAGTGCTGTCACATGAAAAGATAGAATAAAATATTTACAAAAATGTGAGCGGTGTAATCACTTTTGTGAGATACTGTATATGCAGTCTGTTTTCTATGTCCCTAGAAATGTGCATGCTCATGCTGGCAGTCAATCAGTGTATCATTTTCAAATGCATCTACAAATTTGTATGTCATGGAGCACATACAAACTTCCTGACTATATGTACTATAATGAAAAATTTACAAATTAAAGTAGTTCTATTTTGATCTAAACAAATCACTCTTTTGGACATTCCCTGTTATAGAGGGTCAACTGCCCCTTATTTGTGTTCCCACATTGTCACCCTTTCACGTGCTCCCTTGATGGAGAGTGGGGATGAGCTGAACGTACCTGAGTTTGGTTTGAGGTGGGTTCAGCGAACTATACTAAAGTTCAGGTGCAGAATCTGAAACCTATTGAACTCAAAGGGAGCTGAATGATGAAAAACGGTAAACTTGTAGGCTAATAGGCAAAGGATTGGTAAAAAATGGCATTGGGGGCTAGGCACTGTCCTAGGGAAACTGTTCCAAAGATTTTTTTTTTATACAACCTATTACAGTGAAAATGACTTTTAGAAAATAAAAAATTGCAGCTTAAATTGCTGGTAAATGACCACCTTTGCAACTTACTTTTATTTGTAAACAAAACAATTGGGGATTCCCTTCATTTATACTAGACCATTATCTTAAAAGAGGGTGTGGAATAGAAGTCAAGGGGATCCCACCCAAACCCCCCAGCAAAGCATCTTGTCCTCATGTTGAGGGCAAGGGTCTTTCCCCCACAACCCTATCCTGGTGGTTGTTGGGGTCTTCAGGTAGGGAGCTCATTGGAAACTGGAATCACCTTTAAAAATAAAGGGGCCCTCAGATACCACCTCTCTATATGAATGAATAAAGGGGTACAATGTGCCCCTATTCATCCACAAAAAATGTAAATAGTAAATAAAGACAGGAAAAATCCTGTATTGAAAAAATGTAAAAAACCCAAATTGTCACACAAATTAACATCCATTGTTAAGCACATTGTCCAATCATTCAGATCCTTGTCAGTCATGTGACCGACTGATCAATCCCCACCCTACACCCCGAATGACAGCTCCAGACCCTGTCAGTAATTGTAAACAAAGGGGTGGGGTATACCCAGTGATGTCACAGACTAAATATGGTTTTAGCCATTATTTGTCAATGTCATTGCCAAAATTTGGCAAGGTGTCAGACACTATTCCTGCCCCTTTATTTACATGCTCCAGGGATTCCCAGCCAGTGAATGAATGGGGCGAAGTGATGACACTGTTTGCACAGGTGTTGGTAGGTGCAGGCACCTGCTGCTTCTTTGATGACCACTGACAGCAGAAAAAGGAAGCTGTCATATGTTGTACCTATATAGCAAAGTTTATTTTTCCTTTTTCCAATCATAACACCCTTTAAAAGTAAGCAGAACCTCAAAAGCGCCACTGTCTAAAATGTAAAAAAATGTAAATCAGGATTTCTTTTTGAGTCTCAGGATCCTTTAGAAGTATGAAAAATCTCAAGCAACCCCTGTATAAAAAGTAAAAAACCTAAATGTTACCTATCAATAGGAAACCTGCGCCTGGGACAATGCACACATCTGTTTTGATAAAAGTGACTTCACATCAGAAACCCCCTTGACAAGAGATTTCCCCCCATTATGTCAGAGCTCCCTTCATCCCATCAGAGTTCCCACTTTATGTCAGACATACCCTTATCATGTCAGAATTTCCCCATCATGTCAGAATCCACCCTATACATCAGAGGTTCCTCTTTACATGAAAGCACTCATCACATCAAAGACACCCCTATACAACAGAGGTCCTTATACATGAGCCCCCTACATCACATTAGAGTCTACCCATCACATCAGAGCCCCCCCATCACAGAGCACCCAAATCACACAGACTCTCTATCACACAGTCCCCCACTCAAAGCCCCCCAGTAACCTAATCCCCCTGCTCCAGCAGCACAGAAGAGGACTAAAGGTGGATTAGGTCTGGACAGAGATTTCTGATCCAGAGAAAATTGGGTCCCATGTATGCTGCACCCTTGGGGAACTCATCCAGCATGCCAGGGAGTTATGGCACCCTGTTTGAAAAATATTGTAAATAGTATTTATCAATAGAAAATCTGAGCCCGGGATAATCCACACATCCATCTTGATGAAATTAACTTCAAATCAGAAACCCCCCTTGACATCAAAGGTGCTTCCATCACATCAGAGGTCCCCTATCATGCTACAGGTTCCCCAAACCCATCAGAATTCTTCCTTCCTGTCAGAGGCCCCCCCATCACATTAAAGCCATTAATACATCAGAGGGCCATCTATTCATCAGAGCCCCCATCATGTCAGAGGTCCCCATCACATCGGAGTTGCTTCATCACATCAGAGTCCCCATTCACACCAGTGCACCCATTATATCAGAGATACCCCTATGCATCAGAGGCCTCAATACATGAGTCTCTCCTCACATCAGAGCCTGCCCATCACATTATAATCCCCCAGACACAGAGCCCCAGCCACACAGGCACCCATCACACAGTCCCCCGTCACAGAGCCCCTCAATCACACAGTTCCCTCTTCATATCTGAGCCCTATCTTTAGCTCCAGCAGTGTGGCAGATGGGTGGAAGGGGGAGGAGTATTGTAAGGAGGCTGACTTGTGTGTTCTCCTGAATGCTGGGGGCAGCCCTGCATGTCTCCTATCCTGGATCAGAGTCATGTGTTGCCATGGTGTGGGCAAGACAGCTGCCATCACTAAAGCAATGAATTATGCCATGTGTCCTGGCCCTAGAGCATCAATAATTGCTATGGTGATGGTGATTGCCTGCCCGCACTATGGCAACTCATGACACTGATCCAGGGGAGGTACTATGTTTACAGCACCCTGGTTGAGAAACACTGGCAGAAAACCCCCTACGACACAGTATATGACATTCAGCTCCTGCCTGAGCAAGCAAAGATCAGTCCGAACCTGTGTTAGGACTGACATTTAAGCCCATTTCAAGTGGAGAGCAGAAGCAACTGTACTAGAACAGAAGCTGGAACCAAAGGATATATAACCAACTGTTTCAATCCACATACAGCACCATAAGGCAAAATACAGCACAGTATAACTCCAAGCATATAGTTGTGAGCTTGCTCAACAGCTCTAACATACCCTGCATTTATGGCTGCTGTGAGCTTACCCTTTAAAAATGAGGGGGTTGGGTTACCCATTCCTTCAGCTTATTGGGTTTTGTAACACAGCTGACCAAGGGTAAATGCTAAGCAATGCATTCTAAGTTGTTCCAACAGTTTGGCATCCGGAACAACAGTGGCTAGAGCTCTGAAACATCACTTTCTTTTGTGACGGAAAAAGAAGCTCTAGATGAGCATATGATGTGCTGGTGATCTTTACAGGATTCAGCTCACATAAGAACCTAAGGGATCTGCCATGAACTCAAAGTTGAAGCGAACCCGAATATCATTACAAGTCATTATCAGGAAACCAGTCCAAGGAAATTATAGATAAGATAATATTAAAGATAAAATTATAGATAAGATAATGTTGTAGTCCATGTAAATAGACAGGATGTGGCTGAATTAGACTGCAGGGGATTAGCAACATGAGATGTTTCAAAACACAGAGAAAACTATCCTCCCCATGGATATTTCTTTCCTACCCACTCTTCTATCCACCTGTCCCTCAGTTTGTTACATACAAAAAAAAAATGTCCTCTCAAGTTCTTTCATACTCATTAAACTACAGTCTAATTAGATAGAAACTGTTAACTAGCCAAAAATGGAACTGCACAAGTTCACCTGCACATGGTTGATTGTACATATTTAAATTAATTTACATGTTATTATTTACTTCTTATGTGTGCACTGTACTTTCTTTTTGGCTTATTGTCATTGTGTAAGACAACTATTCCATTGTGCAGTAAAGATATATAAGTTGATGGAAATGTTAAATAATACATAAAAAAAAGAATTGAATAAACTAAATGTCTTTTTGGGGTTTTACTACAATTTATCTGCTACTACTAATACTAATATATTATTATTTATTAAAAAGTGCTTTCAACTAGTAAAGTAAATATGTCCGAAACCTGTGAAAGTGAAACTTATATACAGTATCTCACAAAAGTGAGTACACCCCTCACATTTTTGTAAATATTTTATTATATCTTTTCATGTGACAAAACTGAAGAAATGACACTTTGCTACAATGTAAAGTAGTGAGTGTACAGCTTGTATAACAGTGTAAATGTGCTGTCCCCTCAAAATAACTCAACACACAGCCATTAATGTCTAAACCACTGGCAACAAAAGTGAGTACATCGCTAAGTGAAAATGTCCAAATTGGACCCAATTAGCCATTTTCCCTCCCAGTGTTATGTGACTTGTTAGTGTTACAAGGTCTCAGTTGTGAATGGATAGCAGGTGTGTTAAATTTGGTGTTATCACTCTCACTCTCTCATACTGGTCACTGGAAGTTCAACATAGTACCTCATGGCAAATAACTCTTTGAGCATCTGAAAAAAAGAATTGTTGCTCTACATAAAGATTGCCTAGGCTATAAGAAGATTGCCAAGACTCTGAAACTGAAACTGAGCTGCAACACAGTGGCCAAGACCATACAGTGGTTTAACAGGACAGGTTCCACTCAGAACAGGCCTCGCGATGGTCGACCAAAGAAGTTGAGTGCACGTGCTCAGCACCATATCCAGAGGTTGTTTTTGGGAAATACACATATGAATGCTGCCAGCATTGCTGCAGAGGTTGAAGTGGTGGGGGGGGTCAGCCTGTCAGTGCTCAGACCATACACCGCACACTGCATCAAATTGGTCTGCATGGCTGTCGTCCCAGAAGGAAGCCTCTTCTAAAGATGATGCACAAGAAAGCCCGCAAACAGTTTGCTGAAGACAAGCATGTCCTGTGGTCTAATGAGACCAAGATAAACTTATTTGGTTCAGATGGTGTCAAGTGTGTGTGGCGGCAACCAGGTGAGGATTACGAAGACAAGTGTGTCTTGCCTACAGTCAAGCATGGTGGTGGGAGTGTCATGGTCTGGGGCTGCATGAGTGCTGCCGGAACTGGGGAGCTACAGTTCATTGAGGGAACCATGAATGCCAACATGTACAGTGACATACTAAAGCATGATCCCCTCCCATCGGAGACTGAGCCGCAGGACAGTATTCCAACACTAATGGCCCCAAACACATCTCCAAGATGACCACTGCTTTGCTAAAGAAGCTGAGGGTAAAGGTGATGGACTGGCCAAGCATGTCTCTAGACCTAAACCCTTTTAAGCATCTGTGGGGCATCCTCAAATGGAGGGTGGAGGAGCACAAGGTCTCTAACATCCACCAGCTCCGTGATGTCATCATGGAGGAGTAGAAGAGGACTCCAGTTGCAACCTGTGAATATCTGGTGAACTCTATGCCCAAGAGGGTTAGGGTAGTGCGGGAAAATAATGGTGACCACACAAAACATTGACACTTTGGGCCCAATTTGGACATTTTCACTTAGGGGTGTACTCACTTTTGTTGCCAGTGGTTTAGACATTAATGGCTGTGTGTTGAGTTATTTTGGTTATACAAGCTGTACACTCACTACTTTACATTGTAGCAAAGTGTAATTTCTTCAGTGTTGCCACATGAAAAGATATAATAAAATATTTACAAAAATGTGAGGGGTGTACTAACTTTTGTGAGATACTTTACATGTAGCCTATAGGTCCTTCATATCCCATAAAAGATACATACTTGTGATTATGTTTTTGGATTTGCTCATTCATGTCTTCATGTGACAGCATACCTGGGTCTATACCATACCCTGGGACTGGTGGCAAAGAAAGGAAGGGCAACACCCCGTCCTTAAACATACCAGGTCATATGCCCTGCAGGAACAAAAAAATACATAGCTCCCCTTAACATGCATAGCAGACCCTAGATAAGTCTCTGGAATGGATTTTTTGGTTAGACCATAGGCAGCAGAAAATGTGGGTCCCCCCTAAAATTCATACAAGATCCCTGTCCGTGATAAAGATCTGGTATGGATTTAGAGGTGGACCCCAGGCGTAAAAACAAAAAAAGTAACACAGGGTTTCCTCAGAAATATATACCAGAGCCTTATCCAGGCAAGCAACCTGGCTGACCATGAAAGAGAGGGACAGTGAGCGAGTAGCCCGTCTCCTGAACCATTCCACATTTCCTCAACATTAGAGGGTATCTTGTCAAGGACCCCACCCCCCCAACAAAGCATCATGTCCCCATGTTGATATAGACGTGGGCTTTATCCCAATATCACTGGCCCAGCAGGCGTAGGGAATAAGGGTTCCCACAGATATCCAGAAAATAGTTAAAGAAAATGAGAACACCACTAGTATTCAAACATAATACAGCAATACAAAAATAATACATTTACTTTTAGATACCGTATAGACTCCTGTATAAGTCGACCCGTGTATAAGTCGACCCCCCCTACTTCTGCCCAAAAAATATGGAAAAACGTATTGACCCGAGTATAAGCCTAGGGTGTGAAATGCAGCAGCCAGAACACAGGGACAGGGAGGCAGAACACAGGGATTTTAGCCAGAACACAGGGATATTAATGCCAGAACACAGGATATTAATGCCAGAACACAGGGATATTAATGCGTATTAATGCCAGGACACAGGGATATTAATGCCAGGACACAGGGATATTAATGCCAGGACACAGGGATATTAATGCATATTAATGCCAGGACACAGGGATATTAATGCCAGGATACGTAATTATAGGGACACAGGACCGTAATTATAGGGACACAGGACCGTAATTATAGGGACACAGGACCGTAA
>BLSH010307828.1:598843-612782 GCA_018402905.1 Glandirana rugosa
TTCCCCTCGTCCCATCCCTCCCACATTCTGGATTCTCTCCTCGCGCTGGACGCAGGAGACAATAAACACATTGAAATAACCAATCTACATTTCACATCTCAATAAGAACCCCAAGACCACTTTGACCCTTGTAACTAGTAACATCCCATATAAACCTCATATCACATAACCGAATGACACAACGTATCCAATTTAAATATCCAACGCTCACACTTACAATGTCTTTCATATCAGGTTGTCGAGATGAAAATACTCATTAAAAAAAATGCATATTCTTATAGTATATTAACTTTTCCCTCATTCACACGTGTTTGATCTAACACCTCTCTTATGGATACAAGGGATGCTAGCATCTTGAATTCATGTTGATCGCATTGCTATTTCTTACAATTGTAATACTATATTTGTAAATCCTATATTCTTGTAATGTAGTTCTACTATGTCTTCTGAATGTGTTATCTGTGCACAAATTTTTGCTTCAATAAAATCTTTTGGAAAAAAAAAAAAAAAAGAAATCTCTATTTGTGGGGAAAAAAATACATAAATCTTATTTGGCTACAGCGTTGCATGACCACTCAATTGTCAGTTAAAGTAACTATGGCGTATAGAAAAAATGGCCTGATCGTGAAGGGGGTAAACCTTTCGGAGCTGAAGTGGTTAAGCATCTGATATGGATTTTCACACTTTTTTTGTTCTCTTTGCATGGAATACCCCTTAAAATCACTACAAGAAAAAAATGGCACACAGACCCCTCCAACGGTCCCCCAAGATATACAGCAAACTCTGTCAGCAATGAAATGCCATTTGGCAGCAGTTTGGAAAACTTTTTTTCTGTGTAAATGCCAGTGCTACTGTAGCACTTTCTATATATTACAGAGATGTGTCCCTTCACAGGCAGGATTAAAGCGGAGTTCCATCCAAAAGTGGAACTTCCAATTTAAGGGAAGGTGACCCCCTGACATGCCACAATTGGCATGTCATTTTTAGGGGGGGACCGGGGACCCTGTTTTTACACTTCCTCTCCTGGCACTGCGGAGCCGGAAGGAAGTTCACCTTCCCCCCTCCCTCTCGGCGATCTTCTGGTACACTTCACAGATCCCAGAAGATACGGCGGCCATTCACAGCGTGCAGTGCGACTCACCCATGTGCAGGGCGCCCGCCTTTGAAGCCGAAGCTGGGTACTCACACTTGTGATGCCGGCGCCGTACGGAAGAGGGGGAGAAGAGCAACACTGCGGGCGGCTGCATGGCTGGAGCCTGGGACAGGTGAGTGTCCGATTATTAAAAGTCGGCAGCTAAAAAAAGTAGTAGTAGGATGGAACTCCTCTTTAATACATCCCCACCAGAATTCAGTGTTTTTAATGTTTCACTTTAAGTATTTAAAAAAATCACTGCCCCTGGATCCCTAGAACAGTGCTTCCCCATTGAGATATGTTTTGACAATCTCTTACCTATTAGCCCAAAATATGGACATTTTTAATTTGACAAATTAAGCTCCTGTTGATTTCCGGGGGGTTTGGGTTCGCCATCTGGACTTTTTTAAGTCTACGGAACTCCCTGGGCTCCAACTGACCCCAGGGCAGTTCAGCTCATCCCTATGCTTTCTCTACCTTTCCTATATTACTGACTGGGCAGGCTCATGGTAAACAGAGAGCAGTAGGAAAATGTCAACAGTGAGTAGTAACATGACAGTGTTGCTGCCTCACTCACGCTATCAATGTAGAGGAGGAAATAGTCTGCCTGTAACATTGTAGCTGAGTAAGAGGCAGAGCATAGAGGCTTAGGGTTTAGCTGAGCAGATAGAGGTAGTGTAATCCATATGGGCACCTGACATTACATCAACACCAATTTACAGAGGGGCAGTTAGATGACTGGCAATGATCAGTCATATAGACAGGAAACAAGAAAAAAAAAGAGTTAATGTGTTAAAGATATGATCTGTGACTCTTCTCTTCTGTATTGAGGGTATAGAGGGAAGTCCCATGTGTCTAATACTGTATTAACCTCATAGAAACCTCAAGAAACCAATTCTCTCTAGATAAAACTTAAAACTGTTTATAAAAAGAATTAGCACTGCAGTGATGATCTCATATCATTAATGTGAACAATAATATCTTTAAAGAGGCTTGACATGCTTACCTGTTCATATAGCATTTTTTCATATAGCAGCAATGTTTTTTTATTACTCTACACATATTCTTTTGCTCATTTTGTACTTATTGTAGAATGACTATTTTTAACAATGCAGTATGTTTAAAGCTCTTATTTGACCAATCACACAGCATTTATATTTTATGAAATGATTACAGTTGTCTAAAAGTCCTTATTTATATGATAGTTTTCTTTATGAGATAAGAAGTTTTCAACTTTGTTTAATCTTGATGTGTTTAAAGGGCTTGTCTGCTTTTTGCTTGCAATAACATAGTCAATTTTTCAAGTACTGTATAAAGGTATATAAATATCATATGTAAATTGCATTAAATATGTAATGCAGTTCCAATACCGACAACCCAGATTTCTATTCAACAGTTAAATGCATTTATTCCATAATGTTTCGTCATACCGTACCACATACGAAAAATAAACTGCAAACAAGTTTTTCTTTGTATTGGATAGAGTGGATTAGTGTTAGAAAGCCTGCTAGGTATGTATTTATTCCTTTTTTTATTATAGTATGTTCCAATGGGGGAAGATTTCTCCAACTACCCCTTTGTATTATAGTTACCTTGGCATTGCTTCATTTACTAAAGACATTTACTAAAGACATGGAGCAATGGGAATTTCCCCTCACTTTCCCCCATTCACTAAGATAGGTGAAAATGTTGAGTCCGGAATGTCACATACTGATCAAAATTCAGCAGGTCCCTGCTGAACCGGCTGAAATTCAATCAGTGTATGGCCAGCTTTAGTTAGCAATGAAAACTTTACAAAGGATCTAGCTATTTGCTCATTACATCTGTATGAAAACATTAAAGAGCATCAAGGTTCATGTGTGACAGTCCACACAAATTCCAAATCTGGTTACTATGTGATACACAAGCCTCATAAAAAATTTTTTAAAAATCCTTTATCTTCCTTGAGTGAGCCAAATCCTCCTTTATTTTTTCCTTACATGCCCAACCTTCATGACACTAGAGCTCATAGTGGGAGGATTTCATCAACAAAGCCGCAGGCAGGACTAAATTAAAGGGCTAGTTCGCCTTTTCACAAACCAGGAAAAGGTGAACTATTTCACCACACCTTAAGGCCCCACTGTACTTACCTCCTTGAATGATTAGCCTCTGCTGTTTAAGCCTGCTGGTGTAGCAGTTCAGGCAGTTTAGGCCAAAATTAGGCTTAGCAAAAGTATGATGCTGCCTCTACAAGTTAAATCCGGCAACACCTTGAATAAGCTGACCCAAACCTGAAATATGGGCCCTTTTTTATTTCTTACAGTTTGCTGATAAAATACTCAGGGTAGTGGCATATTACAAAAATATCTAAAATAATAATTAGCCAATGCAATAATAAATTAATTTTAATTAAAATACATATAATGTACTTTGGCATGGCAGTAACATTGCTCTGAATGCTTGATAGAGTACCGTATATCTAGGGAATACCTGGAGAAGTACATGGATATACTATTTAACAACAAAACTGAGAAGCATTCAATGCCAAGTAATTGTTATAAAACCAAGTAAAATCTTGGTTTCAATAAAGAGGAAGAAAATCAGTTACAAGTTACAAGTACAGAAAATTGTCTTGGATATAGAGTACTTTTTCAGGATCCACACTTTTAGGCTGACAAATAGCCTCATACATTGTGCACTTGCCTCAATCCATAGCGCTTAGTGTGGGTTCTGTCTGCTCTCTCCTTCCTCTGCTATCTGTATGTGTTACTTCTGACAGTTTTTCCGGACACCAGGCAATCCCCCCAGCACACAGCAGGCGATTGACAGCCTCAGATGTTCATGTTATCCAGTGAGGCTGTATAGAGGATATGTGTGTCCTTTCCCTTCATTCAGGTCTCAGATTACACTGAGCACTGTGTGTGTGACATCAGACCCCAGCCCACACCTTCTGGAAGCTGAGAAATACCATCTAAACTGTGTACTATAGAAGGCTGGAGAAGAGAGAAGGCAGCAGATAAACAGGTACAGCTTATGTAGAAGGATTTAATTCATTGCTGTATATCACCTAATGCTAGTCATGTCAGTCAGCTTATGTAAGGGTTTACTATCACTTTAAGTTGGGAAAAAATGTCACCCAATCATTATGTAAACATATATCTTGTATAGTAGAATATTAAAAATGACCTCTATACAAGTTCACCAGACACAAAAAAGGAATTTACATTACCCCATTAACAGTGGGAAAGTTATCAGTCATCCAACTAGGCCACTGAAAGTATATGTAAACTCAATCATTAAATCTTATATAACTGTTAGCATGTTAATGTCATGTCAAAGCTTGTCAATGTTGATGAAGTAAGGAGGGTAAGGAGGACGAAAGGAAACCAGTAATGAGGGAGAAGAGGGGGCTATGGGTGAGAGCTTCTCCTCTTCCTTTGCCTCAGGGCCAATCAGCAATGTGTAGGTCCGAATTCCTGTGGAGAACTGGTCAAGGTTGTGCTAAGACATGATCTCGATATTCCTGTGTGAACCAAAAATCATTCCAGTAGAACAAAATGAGTGAAATTTGTCCTCATTGTGGTTTAGTGAGGCAATCAAATCTTCCATTCAGTTGATATCATTCAAAAACTTTTTAAACCTGCTGCTTTCTTTAAAAACTGGTAATACTGAAACAAAAGTACTTATTCAAGAAATTCTTGTTATAGGGTAACAATGCCCTCTTCCCCTCTTCCAACAGTGCACCTACGTTGTCACATTTTCTCATAGGCTTCTGATGGAAACTAAAGGGGTATGTTTAATGCAAATTACAACGTCCATCCATCCATTGTTTTCATCATAAACCTGCCCTGGGAATTACAGGTGTTTGCAGGTCACTGAAGGTAAGATGCAGCAATGGGTTAAAAAAAGGATGAAAAGTGTTTTAGTAAAAAAAAAAAATGGACAGTGTTTTAACAAAATACATGTTCTTCAACTACAGTTAATATCTGCTTGAAGTTGTGAATATCTGGCTGGTGTTTTGAAAGGCATGGAGCAATTAGGCCAGTATTCATGCAGCAGGGGGCTTGCATGCAGGTTTCCCTCATGCCATAGGGATATTAAACCATATGCCTTGTTTCCCAGGTTGGTATCTCTTGGTACAATGGAGCATTCTTTTTTATGCAGCAAATAAAAACTAAATAAAGACTGCCTGCTCAGAACACAGTTGAAAAACAACAATTCTTATCAATTATTTTCAGCAAAATTGACTTTGAACTTGTATGCAGTTTGACCACTTAAGGACCAAGCGTATTTCTGACACTTGTTGCTTACAAGTTAAAATCAGTATTTTTTGCTAGAAAATTACTTAGATTTTTTAGCAGAGACTCTAGAGAATAAAATGGAGATCATTGTAATACTTTGTCATACCGCAGTGGTTCTCAACTCCAGTCCTCGGGACCCATTAACAGGCCAGGTTTGCAGGATAACTGAAATACATCACAGGTGATATCATTTGTTGCTCAGTGATTGCAGTATTCTAGTCTGCATCTCCCCAAGGTAATACTGAAAATCTGGCCTGTTGGTGGGTCCCGAGGACAGGAGTTGAGAACCAGTGTCATACCGTATTAGCGCAGCTATTTGCGCAGCGGTCTTACAAATGCAATTTAAAAAAAAAAAAAAACACTTTTTTGAATTAAAAAATAAGAAAACAGTACAGTTAGCCCAAAAAAGTTAGTAAACTGATACCTAACATGCCATGCTTAAAAATTGCGCACGCTCGTGGAATGGCGACAAACTTTGGTTCTTAAAATTGACCATAGGCGGCGTTTAAAAATTTCTACAAGTTACCACTTCAGAGATACAGAGGAGGTCTTAGGCTAGAATTATTGCTCTCGCAAATGATCACAGTTTGAACACCGTCTATACATGCAAACACTTGCATATACGTTCGCTTCTGCACTTCTTTTTCTTATTTATTTTACTTTTTATTTTTACACTGTTTCTTTAAAAAAAAATTTTTTTGATCACTTTTTTCCTATTACAAGGAATGGAAACATCTCTTGTAATAGAAATAAGCAGGACAGGGACTCTTTAATGTGAGATCTGGGGTCAAAAAGATCTCACATTTACACTTAAAAGCAATAATAAAAAAAGATATATAAGAAGGCCTGTATGGTTGCCTGAATTTATGTAAGGAGCCCGGAGGGTATTTAAGCAGGCCACTCATCTGGGGTCTTTGTCGGTTCCGGTGCACAATACCACATGTCACTGGGCCAGCTCTTCACAGCTCCCTTCATGGTCGTGAGTCTGTGCATTCGATCACCAGTGTGTTGCGGCTTCTCAGTTTGCGGTCTTCGTCGGCGGTTCTCACTCGCTGTTGCAGGTAGGATTCAAACCTTTTTGTTTCATACGCAATGTTACAATTCGTTTTGTTTCCTATCCTGCATCTCTTTCGTATTTTGCTGCCTCCGAGTTGTTGTCGCTCATGTCCCGACATCATTCAGCACAGGCACAGTACATTTGTAGGTTCCCTCTGCCTTGTTTGTCATCCCATCCACAACATACGATTCAATTGTAGATCCGAGCCTCTGAGTCACTGTCGGTTGTTGTCCGATATCACTCGACTTCATTACTCATAGGATCCACTGTCTATGGGTCTCATTCATTTGGAGATTAGCATGTATTGTTTGCATGGGTTCTGTGGCTGATTGAGGTGGTAATTAGACCTACCTGGTGCCTTGTCTGCACTGTGATTAGCTTTGGAGGTTGGGTGGTTGGAAGGTGTTCAGTTTTGAAGGAGGGGTGGCCCCCTTACACTCTATGATGGCCCGATTTGAATCCCGGTCGCATTGGTGACATAGTGTTTTCGTATCCTCGGCCCGATGCAAGTCAATTCCAGTTGTCACACACATCACAAGCTTCCTGCAGTTCGGTCTCCTTCGAGAGGCTCTTACCACAAGCAACCAGTTGTTACTCAGATCATTCATACAGTCGCACCTACTCAAACACACACGCTAATCCAGCTTCATAAACTCCGACCCGAGTCGGCACGATTTGTCCTTGTTTTCGCCTCCCTGCTGAGATTACTTTCTTGCAGTCGTTGCAAGCACATCTCCAGTGGCACAAGATCCTACCACTCATTGTCTCCAGTGGCACACAATCCTACCATTCAATGTCTTCAGTGGCATATGATCCTACCACTCATTGTCTCCAGTGACACACAGTTCGGTCACTCACGTCTCTTGTCTGTCGTTTTTCCCTTAGGTAAGTTGAGTTCAGGTTGTTCCATCCTGCATTAGGTTGAACGTGCTTTCTGTAAAAAAAAAGAAAAAAAAAGAAAAAAACAAACAACAAAAAAAGTCACACTCTACAGCCGCTTCGGATCTATTTCATTACTCTGTAGCCAATTCAGATCAGATTAATTTCATGCACACCTCAACCAATTCGACCGGCCATGTCATTCACCCTACAACCAATTTGTATCAAAACCATTGCATACTTACTACAGTTCGATTCAAGCCTAGTCGCGTCTGTGGCACAACGGTTTGTATCGGATGAATTAGACACACCGATTCGCATTAGTTCATGTCATTTACTCTGTTCATACCATTTCCCTACCTACCAATTCGCATCGGTTCATGCCATAACCTACAACCGATTTACATCGGCTCATGTGAAGATACTCTGTTCTCATCATTTACCCCACCTACTGATTTGTATAGTTTTATGTTCTGCCCTACATCCAATTTACATCAGATCCATTTTGCACACTCATCTCAGCCCGATTCTAATCTAGTCGCATCCGCTGCAAACGATTCATATTGGATGTACTGCACACACCTATCCGTATCGGATTCGTATCTCACACTCTCATATACAGCTACTACTGGTTAAAATTACAGTTGCAGTCCTACATATTCAATTTTCTGCTATCATTTTCTCTTTTGGCCTAATAGTAGGTTATTTCCTTGCAATCGTTGCAAGCACGCCTCTAAAAACTGCACAGACTCTTCCAATTGTTGCAAGCACATCTAAAACTGCACTACATATTGCAATCGTTGCAAGCACTGATACTGAAATACAACTTATTATAGTCGCTGTAAATACATCTTCAGTAAAACTTCCATCTTGCAATTGTTGCAAGCATGCATACAGCATAATTTCTTGCATTTGTTGCAAACATGCATCTCAACATAACTTCTTGCAATCGTCACAAGCACATATCTCAGCATAACTTCTAGCAAGCACATTCCAAAAAGAAAAAAAAAGCCAAAAAACGCAGAAAAAAAAAACACAGAAAGAAATAAAAATAGACGCCTCTGCGAATCAAACCACCCACACGTGGCCCCTCCCTAACTCTCAGTCACCACACGGACCATACATGCCACTCATTACACACGCACTGGCACCACAAGCTCCACAGCACAGCCTCCCCCACAAGGTCCCTGCTACAAGCTCGCTGTCGCCTCTCATTACACATCCACAGGCACCATGAGCCCTGCAGAGCAGCCTCCCCCGCAAGGTCCCTGCCACAAGCTCACTGTTGCCTCTCATGACACATCCACAGGCACCATGAGCCCGCCAGAGGAGCCTCCCCCACGAGGTCCCTGCCACAAGCTCACTGTTGCCTCTCATTACACATCCACAGGCACTATGAGCCCCACATAGCAGCCTTCCTCAGGAGGACCCTGCCACAAGCTCACTGTCGCCACTCATTCCACTTATTACACATCCACAGGCACCACAAGCCCCGCAGCATATGAGTAGCCACAAGCTCAATGGCTACATATAGTCTCCAGTGGCTGGCTACCCAGCCACTCACATTTCTTGTCTCCGTAGAGGGAAAAAAAAAAAGACTATCCTACGGCTACGACCCCTATTAACACATGTTTTCAATCACTACGAGCCCATAGCAGAGCATAAAGTGGAAGGCCCAGCACAGTCCAACTCCTTCATAGGCACTACTCTTGACATTTACTCCTTGCAGGCTAGCCTTCTTCCTGACTAATTGGCCCGAATCAGGTTGGTCAGTCACGCCTTTACCCTCTCGCAGGGCGTACTAAGAGACAGCCACGATCGCTATTAGGAAAGCTTAATTTTGCCGTGAGGGTTATCTCTCAGGGGTGCTCCTTCATTGCACGCCTCTTGGTTTTCCTCCCTTAGGTACAAGACCTCCATTAAGTTCTAAGGTTGAACCCAGCAGCATAACGGATTTGACAATGTGGGACAAACTCCTTGCAAACTGGAAAGAGCATATCCATGTTTATTCCGCTAACATTAGCTTTATTACCTTAGGTAGTTACGGATGCCGAAGCCTCCACGCGGTAATTTTTGGCCATCGCTGGTTCGCAGGGCCATGGCCATCAGAAATCATTCAGATCCCCGGTTTTTCACTCCCCCTTTTAACTCCATCTCATTGTGGCAGCAGCTCAGGTCTGGCGCCATACCTAGACAGGACACGGTGGTCTTCGTCACACACAACCAGGCTACAGCCAAAATTATAAACCAAGATAGGTCCAAGTCGTTCCCCATCAGGTCTTTCCTACGCAGGCTGGTGCAGTTTTCCCTGCAACATCAATTTAATGTTCATTGCACGTATATTCCAGGCAAGTGCAACGTTGCAGCGGAAGCACTGTCCCGTTTCAATCTCATTTCATTCTTCCAGCAGAAACCCAGAATGACTACTCCTATCCCACCTTGGTCATAGCTGACAATGGATTAAAACCTCCCCTTCTTGATGCTACCCAGCTCGTTAACCACTCGTTGTCCCGCAACACACTGAAGGCCTATCGCACTGTTTGGAACACCTACTGCAGGTTTCTAGCCTCATGCCCCAGAGCAACCACAGGTGACATTAACCTCCCTGGCGGTAATCCCGAGTGTGGCTCAGGGTGGAATTTCAGTACCATTAGCGGTAACCCTGAGCCACACTCGGGATTGCATTGCTGGATCCAGTCAGCGCTACTCACCTTGTCCCCTGGATCCAGTGATGTCCCCCGCAGTGTCTGCGGGCTGTGTCTGCAGCCAGATGCCTCTGTGTGCCGGGCTCCGTTCCCTGCGAGCGTCGCACGGGGACGGAGACCGGCGGGAAATTCAAAAAGTGAAACACACACAGCACATACAGTACACTGTAATCTTATAGATTACATTACTGTATGAAAACATTTCACATCCCCTTTGTCCCTAGTGGTTTGCCCAGAGCCCTGCATGCACTTTTATATTATTTATGTCATTCTTTCTGCCTGGAAACATGAGAATGTCCATAGCAACCAAAAAGTGTCCCTTTATGTCAAAAGTGTTTTTTGAACGGCTAGAAAACAGCGATAGTAAATAAGACTCATTTGCAGAATTGAGTGATACTGATTTTTGGGGAAATTTATCATCAGAAACTGAAAGTGACGACAGCGACAATTCTGCAACTGAGCAAATTTCAGTGTTTTTGGTTTGACTACATTATTGAATAAATTTTATTACTATTACGTTATTATTTTTGATAATTATTTTTAGTTATTTATTATATTATAATTTATGATTTCATTTTTCAAACTTTATCATACCCGGGATGTCTACTAGACTCTTGTTTGGACAGATTTAAGTGAGTTATTCCTAAGAATTACAGGCCTACAATATAAAATGCCAAATTTTCATGCAAAATAATCGTACCGCTTTCAGCACCAAAAATCTGAAATAATCATACCGCCAGGGAGGTTAAGCATGTCCTAGCCTTCATATCGTATTGCCACATGCAGCTTGCTCTTTCTCATAACACTATCAGGCTATAGCTAGTATCCAGTATTTTTCTGTCCTTTCAAAACCCTGGAAAGCCGTCTCTGTTTATGGCCCACAAAGTCAGATCCCTACTACATGTCATCCAGAAGCATTAGCCAGTAGCCAATGGCAAACTCTTGCCTGTCACTAGTGCCATCTTTAGAAACATGTCTAAAATCCTTGCACGTTCCCCATTCGGGTTCAGCCCAGACTGGTCATCCAAGCAGCCATCTACCTGGCATTTTATGGCCTTCTGTGGCCTAGCAAGTTCACCTTGAGTGGCACCACCAGCCAAATACTATACAGACACCACCTGACTCACTACAAAACCATTACGTTTTATAGCTTGCGGTCTCCAAAATTCAACAATCCGGACCTGGGGTCGACATCAACCTCTTTCAGACCAACAACGCCTGGTGCCCAGTAATGGTGCTCAACTGGCTACTGTCTCACCTGCCCAGCCAATCAGACTCTAGCCCGTTGTTGCCTTTTCGTCCAGCCCCTGAGTGGCAGCCAACTATTAGGCACATTAGGATCCTACTGGTCAACTTGGGCCTTGACCCGGGCGGTACTCCGGACATTCCTTCTGGATCAGAGCAGCCTCAGTCACATCTCAGCTCAGAGTACCAGACCATGTGATCAAGGAATTAGGCGGATGGAAATCCACCTGCTTCGCTAGATACATTCCAGATCCTCAGAGAGAAATGGTACAAGCCTTTACCAAACTTTCGCAATAATGACAGAATAAATAAAGAACTACTTACCTACCCAGATATTTTTGCCCCCTTTTATTGGCAACCTCAGGGTTATGTTATGTTGTAAGTCTTGGAAGGTCCGGATGTGGGACTCTGCCCTTTGTTTATTCAGGGTAACATGACAGTCTCCTGAAAGCCCATGCTCCTAGCTTTGACAGTGGAACAGCACTATGTAGGAGTGCAAAAAAAGTGGATATGTAAATGGGGGGGGTGGGTTGTTCTTTCTACAAACTCTGTTATTTGTCCTCATTAGAAAACAATGTTGGCATAACAAAGTCTCTTTAGTTGCTAATAAAATTACTGATAAGCATTGTTTACCATTTTTAGTAAAAGTGTTAACCAGAATGTGATGTTGAACAATAAATTCCAGCTAGAATGCCACTGTCCTTCCTGTCCCGAAAACAACAGCACCCCCTTATTTCTTAAACAAGCATCACAGGGACAGGAAGTAGACAGCATTTTTGAAAAGGACTCCCCTTCATACCCAAAAGGCTGTAGCACAGTAAAAAAACACATTGTAGAAAAAAAGTTAGTTAATATACACCTTTTACCCCCAGATTCCAAACTGCAAGAGGTGACATCACCATACTTCTGCCAAGATCCCTGGGAAGGCTGTGTACCCCAAAGCTTATGTGCAAATGCTGAAATGTGCAAGATTTGAAGTACAAAGGATACCATGGGATTTCACTGTTCATTTTGCAAGTGCAGCTGCTCTAGAGCTTAAATCGGATTTAAAAGAGTGGGTGTGGCGCTGCTATCATAGGTATGAATGATATGTAACAAATGTGTTTAGATAAATATAAAAAAAAAATTAACAAATCAACGGTGCAAAAAAGCAATAAAAATCCAATACAAGTGCTAATTATCGTAATAACCAAGCATATCATCTGCAAGTGCTAAGTGCAAAAATGAATAAATAAATAAATCCTAATTCATATATAAATCCCTATTAAACACATCAGTCAGTGCACATGTGCAGAACAATTTGCAATAAAAATTAATTGCAATAACATCAAATGAATAATTAGAAAAAAAATACATGTATATATTTCCATGTGTAAATCATTCAAAATACTTTTAGTTAAACAGCCACACAAGTGAATCAGAAAATAAATTAAATTAAATGGAATCGATTAGTAAGCTGCATAGATAGATACATATATCATATTATTAATAAATTGTTCCGTAATCCAGTGTTGTGTCACACAAATAGTTAATCAATTAATCAAGCAATCAACAAAGTGATGGTGGTGCCTCACGGAGCAAGAAAAGGTGACTGTGTCAATCGTGCTCCCCTCCTGTAGATACACTCACCGGCTCCGCTGTCCACCAGAGCAGAGGGATCAATGTAGTGGCAGTGAAGGGCTCACTGTTGTAGATTGTGTATCTCCCCTCACAGCGTGAGTCAGTTGATCCACATAGAAAGACAATAAAGAATCTCCATAGTGTAGTATTACGGCAAACAATCAATGCAGACGATCAGTCACTTACATGTGTAGTTAGAGAAGTCAGGTTCGTAAACCAGAAAGTGTGGCGCTCTGTATGCTCCACGGACTGAAAAACCGGAAGTGCGTAATGCATATACATGCATTTTTTTCTAAATATTCATTTGATGTTATTGTAATCAATCTTTATTGCAAATTGTTCTGCACATGTGCACTGACTGATTTGTTTAAATAGGGATTTATATATGAATTAGGATTTATTTATTTATTCATTTTTGCATTTAGCACTTGCAGGTTATATGCATGTTTTTTTACGATAATTAGCACACAGCACTTGTATTGGATTTTATTGCTTTTTTGCACAGTTCATTAGTTAATTTTTTGATATTTATCTAAACACATGTGTTAAATATCATTGATACCTATGATTAGAGTTGAGCGAACACCTGGAAGTTCGGGTTCTGCTGGTCCGTCCGAACCTCGGGACAAAGTCCGGGTCCGGGTCCGGACGGAACCCGAACGATCGCACGGATTTTGTACGTATATTGGACGTTCACGATTTACGTTTTTACTTATTTATTTATTTAGGATTAAGTATATATTTAGGGATAAATTTGTTTAGTCAGTCACGTGTACACGTCTTGTTAAACGTTATTTCTAACTAATGTTATTGTAGTTTACTTATAAATCTTTTTTTACGTACATATACGTAATGCGTGAAGGCCAAAAAGTCAGGCACCTCGTATGTCTCGCGGTGTGAAAGACCAAATGCTTGGACTGAAGAGATTGATGTGTACATTCACTGACTAGCAGACGTAACTAACAAACGGCATTATGATGTGATACCTCTAAGAAATAACAGAAAGATACACCTAGTTGAC
>BLSH010307828.1:630381-654606 GCA_018402905.1 Glandirana rugosa
ACGGACATAGATGGAGGGGGGTGGTGGGGGACGGACACGGATGGAGGGGGGTGGTGGGGGAACAGGCAGGGGGTGGTGGGGGGAGGTAGGCACAGGCAGGGGGTGGTGGGGGGAGGTAGATACAGGCAGGGGGTGGTGGGGGGAGGTAGATAAAGGCAGGGGGTGTAGGGGGGAGGCCACAATCACATAATGCCAAACTTTATTCAAGGCTTTCTGGCTGCCCACCTTGGCAAGTTCCTGTGTCACAAATTTGTGAGTGCACGTTAGACATAAGACATTGATTGTGTACTTACAGTACTGGCTGCAGTTACACTCACACTTGGAAGTCGGACTCGCTGCACTGTCTGCAGGTAGAGGGTGTCAGGGTGAGGCAGCTCCTCAGCGGTGGTGCTGTGGCGGACTGGAAGTGGCTGTCGGGTTGGGTACTGGCTGCCGCCGCTGGTGTCGGTGACTAAAGGCTGCTCTGCGGAGTCTGTGGCCTGCCTGTCCTGGCTGCTGACTGTGTTTCAACTTCCACCACGTCCACCTCGTCCTCGATGGAGTCAGCGCCGCGGAGTAAGCGCGCCGCCGCCGCTCCAGTCCATGGTCCACCCCTGCTCCGCTCCTGACTCGAGCCCCGCCCGCTCAGCACAGCCGCCGCACACAGTGCTGCTGACGACTACTATGTGCAGAGCCAGAGTGTGCAGTGGTGACTGAGTGACCCTGCCTGCCGCCCAGCAGCCCAGCGCAATGAATGATCATGACAGACACTCAGACAGCATGCTCAGGCAGGCGGCACGGGCAGTCAGAACGCCCGTGTTTCTGAGTGCCGCTCCTCCTAAAGTGCCGCCTGGGACCGATGGTCCCAGTGGGACCCATGGTAGGGCCGGCCCTGCCAGCAGAATATATCGGCATGTGGTGGATGGGGTTGGTGGGCCAGTAGGCATGCAGTTTGTTCTTCTTTGTAAGCCCCATATTAAAAGTAAGGCCCAAAAACAATTTAAATTCCTCCAGAGTGAGATGTCGCTATTGGAACATACGGGCATAGGATGAATTGAGGTTGGCAGCAATAAATTGCTCTGCGTAGAGATTTGTTTGGCCCACCATATTCTGCAACAAACCTTCTGAGAAAAATAAATAAAAATAATCCAATCGGGAAAAATTTGCAGTGTTGGGCTGAAAACCTGGCTGTGTGGTGAAAGGGGGGATTATAGCTGACCCTGAGCTGGCAGGCAACCATAAGGGGTTTGCTAGGGCATTGGGAAGGTAGGACTGGGCCTGGATCCTTTGAGGTGGGTGTGTAATTCCAGTACTGGTATTGGGCTCATCTTCCTGGTGCAGCTGGTGGTAGGCAGGTCTTCTGATCTTGGTCCTAATCACCTTGTTCTTTCAGGAGGGACAGTTTCCTCCACTTTCTCGGACTCTGATCCACTACCCTCTACTGGCTTGTATTCTGAACCAGAATCGGATGATGGGAGCTCCCTGCTGCTCTCATCATCTGACATGGTAAGAATGGTGTATGCCTCCTCAGGTGTGTAAACTCTTTGGCCTTGATGATGGTACTAATGGCGGGCCTGTGTGATGGTACTGATGGCGGGCCTGTGCGACAGTACTGCTGGTGGTACTGACAGGTCATTAATGGTGGGCCTGGGTGACTGTACTGATGGAAGTGCAGATGGTGGGCCTGTGTGGAGGCACCGATGGTGGTACTGGTGGCGGGCCTGTGTGACAGTAACGGTGGCGGTACTGGTGGCAGGCCTGTGTAGCGGTACCAATGGCGGTACTGGTGGGGGGCCTGTGTGACAGATGGACTGTGTGACAGATCAAGGTTGACTGTAACAGATCCAGATGGGCTGTGTGACAATACTGGTGACAGGTTCTCTTTATTGGGAGGGCGTGTTGGGCACAGTAAGGTGTACAATACAGTAAAGACAGACATTAAGCTACTCACTGATCCCTGCTCTCTCCTCACATGATTGGTGTGTGATGCGAATAAGCAGGGATCTCCTAGTGACAGCTGTTTGTTTATGATTTGTGACTGGCTGTGATTGGACACAGCTGATCACGTGGTAAACAGCCAATTTCATTGGCTGTTTACCATGATGGGGTATGGGCTATGTCTAAGGGACGAGTGCCATCCCCGATGACCGCGGTGTGCAACTCCTCTGATGTTGACAAATGTGACTGGCTATGATTGGACACAGCCGATCTCGTGGTAAGCAGCCAATTTAATTTCCACTGTGATCGGGGATGGGCCATATCCAAGGGACACACACCGTCCCTGATCGCCATGCTGCGCACCCCCGGGAGCACACGCTAGCGGTTTATCCTGCTTGACGTCATATGACACCCAGTCAGGATAACTCAACCATTTTCTGGCCGTCATTCCTCTATAGGCCAGGCAGGAAGTGGTTAAAGTAGTGCTAAATGTCTTTTTCACAAATACTTCTGTTTTAATGAATTCAGCATAACACACTAAATGATTACTCCACAAAATATCCTAAAACAGTTACTTTTGGATTTTGCTATAGGCCCACCTCCAGGTTCCTTTTGTACCTCTCCCTAAACTTTGGATCTCATAGCTGCATTCACTGTAACCTGATCATTCTTCCTCAAGACTACATATCTTGTGATTCAAAGCACTACCATTGATTTGTGGCCCTTACAAGTCACTGTCAATCATAGGCACAGAATCAAATGCATATATTACTCCCAAGCTACATGTGCTTGTTGGAGCAGGAAGAGTATTTATGCCATCCAGTAGTTCCTGAGAGTGATAACAAAAGGGTGGCTCTGGTGGGGATCCGTAGGATGCTGCAATCCAAGGAAACTGAGGCCAGAAACTGGGAGACCGAGGGAAAGGGAGAATAGAAACCAAGAAACATTTGAAGAAGCTGCAGAAAAGGTATAATATCGGCATCTTAACTGCTTTCTGCCCGCCTATAGTAAAATGACGACTGGGTGGGAGCTTCGCGTTATGTGGGGACATCATATGGACACGCTGCAGCTCAATCTGTCACCCGCTATGTCCTTCAAGTACAGTGGATGACAGATCAATGTACCAAGCCACTGTTGGTACCATGGGATCGCTGTGACCAATCACAATAGTAAACAGTGAATGAATGGATTTTATTCAGAAAAATGGTTGTTTATAACAGTGATATTCACTTTTACAGCCAATCATAAAAAATAAAAAAAATACTCGTCACCTCCCCAGAGTAGCACAGTGTCACTCTGTATTGCTCTAGTCACGGTATGTTAAAAAGCTAATCGTAAAAAAAGAAAAAAAAAATTAAACATTTTTGTTGTCGCTTTTTTACGTACTTCCCATACCAGTTAGTGTTCCTGATCACCGCCACACCAGTTATATTATGACGCTGTACTGCTCTGGTGACAGTATGTAAAAAAAACAAAGTTGCGAAAAAAAAATTTTTTTTACAATTTCTTCATTTTCCAAAAAATTTGGACAAAAAAATTACAACTTCAAAAAACTCACCATGCCTCTTACTAAATACCCTGGGCTATCTATTTGCCAAAAATGGGTAATTTGGGGGTATTGTACTGTCCTGGCATCTTTGGGCCATCAGTACTCACTATGGGGAGAACCTCTGAGGGAATCAAAGATGGAGAAAGTTCTGGGGGTCCTGGTTAAAGACAGGCTGAGAAATAGCAGGCAATGTCAAGCTGCAGCAAGCAAAGCCAGCAGACTATTAGCTTGCATAAAAAAGGGGATTTACTCCAGAGATAAAACGATAATCCTGCCACTTTATAAAACTCTGGTTTGGCCAAATCTAGAGTATTCTGTGCAGTTCTGGACAGAACCAGTCCTCAGGAAGGATGTGATGGCGCTGGAGAGAGTCCAGAGAAGGGCAACTAAATTAATAAGCAGACTGGAGGACCTCAATTACAAGAAGCGACTACAAGCACTAAATTTATTCTCCCTGGAGAAAAGACGATTGAGCGGAGCTATAATAGTGATTTACAAATACCTCAATGGTGATCCCAGTGTAGGTAGGAAACTATTCAGTCTCAGGAATTGTAAGAGGACACAGGGCCACACAGTGAGATTGGAGGAGAAGAGGTTTAAACTTAAGCTGGGTATGGGGTTTTTCACTATCAGGGCGATAATGATGTGGAACTCTTCCACAATTGGTGGTGTCAGTGGGGAGTATTAATATTTTTAAAAGCCTTGGATGTGAATCTTAATGAACACAATATACAGGGACATGGGAAATGATTACTGACATTGACACACACACACCTTCACAGATTGAACTAGATGGAATATTGTCTTTATTCAACCTTACCTACTACAAACCTACATTAAGACTGACTGATTTTCAGATATATATACCATAGTTTGTGGACTCCATACCTTTCTTACAGACTAAATAATATGCAATGAGTTGGGTCATTTTTACCAAGGAAATGTAGCAAAATATCTATACATTTTTATTCATATATATTTGTTTGCAACATTTTATAACAGAAACAAACAAAAATGCTTTTTTTCAAAATTTTCAGTCTTTTTTTCATTTATTTAGCAAAAAAAATGAAAAAAAGATTAAAGAAAAGTGGTGATTAAATACCACCAAAAGAAAGCTCTATTTATGTGGAAATTAAATTTGGGTACAATGGTGCATGACCATGCAATTGCCATTCAAAGTGTGACAGTGCTGAAAGCTGAAAAATGGCCCGGGGCAGGAAAGGGGTGTCCGGTACTGAAGTGGTTAAACAGAAAGTATAGAGTTTATTATCACTATGTTTTCATACTGATGCTTTGACCCGTTTTATGACATTTATCACAATAATGTTGGCAATTTAAACAGAAGGTATGATTCTCTTGAATTGGCAGCTTGCACAATTAATTTCACAACCCTGAAATGCATATTTGCCCCAACAACACAGTGCCCCAGCCCAACCCAATTCTCATTTGCTGGACTACAGAATACCCCACCCCTGCTTATCTCCCTAACATAAGGGGGATACATTTAATAGAGCACAGTAGAAAACTCAGGCAGAATTGATAACACTACTTGGGATTTTAGTGCAGCAGAGGTAGTTGGCAGCACAGAATAGAATGATAGGATGCCAATTAATTTTTGGCACATCTACAGGTATTTTTCCGTACTTGCATTGTTTTTAAAGGGACAAAGCATGGGAAAATGTGCAGATATGTATTACATATACAGAATTTTTCTCACTGACACATGTCCCTGATTTTGAGGGACTGTCCCTGATTTGGCACAATGTCCCTCTGTCCCTCATTCCTCCTCATTTGTCCCTCGTTTTGGTCTGATCTATATAGTTGTATATAAAATTGACTTATCTTTCAAAAAGTGTTTCCCAGTGCTAAACCTTTCATAACATTTCTAAATTGCTGCATTTGTAAATGTTAGAAGCCAATATAAAGGAATAACTATTAGTGGTAACTTTTTTTTGTATAATTCTCCTTTAAGGGGTGTGGCAGGGGTTGTGTCCTATGCCTACATACTTTTGCTAATAGGTGTCCCTCGTTCCCATCTCAAAAAGTTGTGAGGTATGCTAACATACACTTTAAATACAAAAAAAAAAGAATGCCAAGCATTTAAGTTTCCATCTGGCAGCTGGAAAGTTAATATACAGTGATGTCCCATGTGTCTGATGGAAATTGGTTCCCTCTAGATAAAAGGTTATGTTTATTAATAAAAGAATCAGCAGCAAAGGTTTCTTATAATTAAAGTGCAGGTTTAATATCTTGAAAGAGACTTGACATGCTGAAGAGTTCATATGGCATCTTCACACATAGCAGCAATGTGCTTAATTATTTTACTTCTGGTATATTTTTTCCTAATTTTTGTGCTTATTGTAGAATGACTACATTTGAAACAGAGTAAGTTTGCAGCTCTCATTTTTACCATTCACACATATTTTTATTTTATGAATAAAGAAATATGTTTATGAAGATGATTTATTATTACTTATGGTTGAATTAATGCTTTGTGTTTTTGAGCTAATAATAACATACTGGGCCTGATTTACTAAATGCAAATAGACAGTGCACTCTGCAGGTGCAGTTGCTCCAGAGCTTAGTAAATGAAGCAAAGCTCTGCTGACTTCCATTATCCAATCATGTGCAAGCAAAAATGCTGTATTTTATTTTTTATTTTCTTTGCACGTGATTGGGTATTCTTTGTAATGTGAAGGTTTACCTCATTTACTAAGCTCTGGAGTAACTGCACTTGCAAAACGTACAGTTTATTTGCCTTTAGTAAATCAACCCCACTAAATTATGTTCATAGATTTCCTGTTAATCTTGAAACACTGTAAAAATAGTGGAGTATTGTTTGTGAATAACATTGATTTTGCAGTTCAGCTACATTATGGCAACCCATAATATTTCAACCAAACAGGTAGCCTCTTTGACGGTATTCAGTTTTTTTGACTAGATTACATTATTGAATACATTTTACTATTATTATATTATTTTTGATAATTATTTATAGCCATTTATTATATTATAATTTTTTTTTCATATATATTAAAATGTATTATTTCGTTATTTCAAACTTTATCATACCCGGGATGTCTACTAGACTCTTGTCTTAAGTGAGTTATTACTAAGAATTACAGGCCTACAATATAAAATGCCAAATTTCTATGTGGAAAAATGTACCGCTTTGAGACGCAAAAATCTGACATAATCATACCGCCAAGGAGCTTAATAACATTATTTTTTATATATATATTTTCACCCAATAAGAACGTTACAGCGTGAGCTAAGAAAAATTAATTCCACGTTTTTAGTCTAGGAGCAGCTTCTAAGAGTGCCAAGTGTATTTAAGTTTAATTAAGTCAGATGGCTTTGGACTAGGATCTGAACAGCCTGTGCTCATCACTAATTTAGAAACATTCTCTCACCTTCTTTTTGGCACAGTGAGATTGATTATCTAAATATGTTCACCTAGCAAAGTGACTAAAGTGACACTTGGTATGTTAGTAAATAAGATGAAAATGCATTTGTCTTTGCATTCCCAATTGTGTGCAAGGGAAATTTAAAAATATTATTTTTCTAGCATATAACTGTGCATTAAAAATAAACCCAATTTAACTTAGCCACCAATATTCACTTTGCAACCTGAACATTCACTTTACAAGGTGAACAGCCTATACTCCTTCAGTAGATCAAACCTATTTGGTACTGAGTCAGGATGTGAACAGAAATCTCTCAGGAGGGACATAGACAACAAAACTTGACAGAAGATCTAACCATTCAACCCTCCCCTGAAAATTAAATGTTTATGGCAAAAGTGAGGGAAAAAAACAGGCAGATTCACGTATCCTTATCCTCTTTGCAGCCCTCCTCTCCACATTCTCTCCACATCTGTATTCTTCTCTGCATTTCACCAACTCCCTGCACCTCTTTCTACTTCATTGCATGTCTCTCCAATTCTGTAGCTCTTTTTCCCCCTTTGCAACTCATCAACCCCTGTAAAATGTGCCCCATACACTACACAATGAGGGCTTCTCTTATTCACACCAGCCCGCAAGCTCAAATGGGCCATTTTAGTTTGTGGGCTGGTGTGCGTTGTATAGCAGCAGTGAGTGGCATTGCCCTGCAATGTTGCAACGACAAGGCACTGTTTACCTTTTTTTTCTTTACATTTAATTGAAACATCATCACAAAATAGCATTTCATTCATTTCTATGCACTGCAGCAGACTGCAATGCACCACAACCCACCTCAGTGCAGCACGGTGTGGTGTTAACAGGGGACATAGAAAACAAAATTTTTTATGTGCCCTTGCATTTTGCCTTGGTTGGTCTGTGCAGATCAATGCAGCTCAATGCAGATGGTGTGAACAAACCCTCCATGATAAATCAGATGGTGGGATGGATAAGCAACAGGGAAATGGGGCCTAGGAAATCATATATGCTTATTTCACAACCAAACACTCTAGCTTTGGGATTTCCCCTTAGTAGCTTTGCAGCTACTGCTCATTACTTGTTGTGGATTGGGATGCCCTGAAGATAGTTCACTAGAACGTTCAATGCTTTTTTTTTAAAGCTGAACTCTGGTCAGATATAGAGCACACAAATGAATGTAGCTCAGTACATAAAGTGTGTTGGTAAAGCGCATTCATGAAATCTGACCTAAGCACATATATCTGAAGTGTTTACTTATCTCTCTCTAAAGCTCTAAAACCTTGTATTTTTGCTGTTCCTTCCCTCTGTTATCAGCATGATGATCTCTGACAAGTTTTCCAACACATGAGATAACAGCAGCAAAAAAATTGCGTGGTGGGGGGGAGCTTAGAGGTAGATAAGCAGAGAGCTTGTCTATTCAGACTACAGCTCTGCATGTTCCTTCATTCCTCTGACTATGTGGAGGGGGGGTGTGCCTTTCCTCCAATCAGCTCTCACAAAGTGTAAGCCCAGACTCCACACCCACTGCTGGAACAGGAAGAACGATTTCTAATACAATCTGTACTTTTCAAAGAATGTAGAAAGGGGAAGACAGCAGATATACATGTAAAACTTATGTAGGGAGATTTTTTTTCATCTCTGTGTATCATCTGAGGCTGTTCACTTCACTGGGTATTGGAGAGGGTTTACAACCACTTTAAATAATATTTTCTTAAAGTGGTAGTAAACTCAACTTTTATACTTTCCTCCTTTAAAATCATTAATAATCAATGTACACAAGGTTATCTTAAAAATCTTTCCAACCTGTTCCGTTATGTTGTAAAAAAGCAATCTTCAATCAAATGACATCACCGGCGCATGCACATTGTTACCACAATTCACGGCATGCTCTGTGTGCCATTCGCTCTTTCTGTAGTGTGCTGTGCCAGCACCATCCAGTCTCAGTGGCATTGTTTTGCAATCTCGTAAGACTTCATCCGATCACGGGTCAAGCAGAGAGGAAAAAAGGAGGCTTGGCTAATACTCAATACACATGTGCAAAATTTCGGGCAGCACACACACAGAAGGGGCGGAAGTAACAGACCACACAGATGAGAATGACAACAGTTAAAATGGCGCCGGCTTCAGATGGGAAGCAGGGAATCAAAAGTAAGCTAAAAAAGTAAGAAAACAAGGAGGGGGTAATTAATAAGGCGGCATGATACATAAAATTATTTTGCAATGGCTAACATGCATTTCACAAGTTGGGTGGCTAAGTTTACTACTGCTTTAAATATTTTTTTAGCCCCGTTTGGGTCATGTGACCGCTCCTATATATGTATTTTTTTTGTGTATTAAGCTGTTTGCATACAGTTCAGCATTAAGGCACAGATATGGCATGTTGGTATATTGACTGAATCATCAGTCCATCTGAAGAAGGTAGACTACATTATACACGTCAATAATTTTTTCATTTTTATTTTAATTTTTTATCTCAGCTTGTGTATATTTCACAGCTGATCAAATGGGAGCATTTCAAGGTAATAATATCACAGTTTTTATTCTTGTTGGATTTCCGACACGTCCAGAGCTTCAGCCTGTACTATTTACTGTTTTCCTTATAACTTATATTTTAACTGTAGCAGAAAATGTGATCATTATTCTAACAGTCAAGTTTAATATAAAGCTCCATAAGCCAATGTACTACCTTATGTGTAGTTTATCTTATCTTGAAATATGGTATGTCACAGTCACTGTTCCCAAACTTCTAAACATCTTTATAACACAGAATACAAAAATCTCTTTCGTAGCTTGTATGGTACAGTTGTATATCTTTATATCTTTGGCCTGCACTGAATGTGTTCTGTTAGCAGCCATGGCTTTTGACAGATGTGTTGCTATATGTTTCCCCTTACGTTACACAGTCATCATGAATCACACATTTTGTATTCAGCTGGCTATTGGGTCTTGGGTGCTAGGTTTTTCTGTTGCAATGGTCAAAGCAACTCTTATATTTAGGCTTCACTTCTGTGGCCCAAATGTGATCAATCATTTCTTCTGTGACATTTCCCCGGTGCTGAATTTAGCTTGTAATGACATGTCTTTTACTGAGTTGGTGGATTTCATTCTTGCTATGGTGATCATCATGATTCCTCTAGTAGTGATCATTATCATATATATATGCATTCTTTGGACAGTGCTAAAATTACCAAACAACATGGGACTCCAGAAGGCTTTCTCTACTTGTGCTTCTCATCTTACCATCGTCATCATATTTTATACAACCACATTGTTTATCTATGCAAGGCCAAGAAAGGCTAATCCATTTGATAGGAATAAATTGGTAACCATTTTATATTCCATTTTGACCCCTCTCATAAATCCAATAATCTACTGCCTGAGGAATGGAGAAGTACAACAAGCAATAAGAAAATCATTTACTAAAGGCATTGTACAATAAATGTGTGTGTGTATGCATATATATATATATATATATATATATATTTTATATTCCAACAGCTAACTTATAGAGTTTATGCACGCTGGACGTTCCCTTGATGCCTTTCTCCTGACTGTAGAAAAACAATGTACGCTGGCAATTGTGTAAATGCAGCTGCTCCTAAACTATGGTAGAAGTCTATGGGGTTGATTTACTAAAGGTAACTAGACTGTGCACTTTTCAAAGTGCAGTTGCACTCTGCAAATGCAGTTGCTCCAGGGCTTAGTAAATGAGCAGAAGCTCTGCTGACTTCCATCATCCAATCATGTGCAAGCAAAAAAGGCAGTTTTTTAAAAAACATTCCTTGAATGTGATTGGGTATTCTCTGCAAAGTGAAGATTTTCCTCATTTACTAAGCTCTGGAGCAACTGCACAGTCAGAATGCACAGTCTATTTGCCTTTAGTAAATCAATCCCATAGGCTTTAAATGAATTGTGTTCACTGGCTTTGGCAAAAAACACCAAAAGCTCCAAAAACATGAGTTTAGAGCAGCAGTGTGCATGAGGCATTACCGCTTTCACGCCATGGGTGCAGTGCACTATGCCCTCAGCTTTTGTGCGGAATACCCATGGTTTCATAGACGTCTAAGTCCTGCATGCTGCATCGTTGGTGAGCTTTCAGAAAATGCACCAAAACATGGGACATAATAGAAGTCTATAGGAAACCATGAGTAACCCCCACTAAGAACACAAGTACACTGTGCTGCACCCATGTTGCAGTCAAACTGAAGCTCGGCAGTGTGAAACGACCCCTTCGATTTAGGGCTCCCTGCCTACTATGGTTTATCAAAGTTAGCTATTCATTGCACAGCTATGGCTGCTCAATTTCCAGCCTCCATGCTGTGATAATCATCACAGACTCTAGCTTCGGCCCTTAGCCTCTTCACATGTAGACTACAGCTGGGTATACACTAGTAGCTTTTTAAACAAATGTTCTTATGAATATTCGTACAAACATTCATACGGAAAAAAAATTGTACATTTGACGAATGGATAAATGTCATCTGAAAGTAGTTCAAAATTTAATTTGCTTTTAACATTTGATTTTTGGAGTGAAAGGAACTTCCCAAATGAAGACCTCTCAGTAGTCACACAGATGGTCTGATTGTCTTCATAGACTGGCCTGGGCAGGCACTCCAGCGTCCTCTTCTTTGCCTCAGCAGCAATGGCTTTCTCAGTTCTGATTGACTGAAGACTCTTCCCTTTGTGGGCAAAACCACACATGCCCTTTATAAGACTTCTCCACTGGAATACCTGTCCTGAGCTATCAGGCACCCTTTCTCTGAGAGACCTGACTCGTCTAGGGTCATTTACCACATTTACACTTTGACCCGGTGCTTCTGTCCCAATATATATATATATATGATCAGATAAATGTAGATAATGCTCAATGCATGTTAAATTGAAGAAATGTTTGGTGTTAATATTTGGCCTTTTGTGCTAGCAATGCATATCCTGATAAGGAAGATCCTGTTCATTGTTTTTGTAATGTTAGGTAGCCTCCAGGACATGCCTATGCAGATACTTAAAGTTTCTCCTTTCCCAAAGTTTTTTGTTATATTTCAATTATGAATTCAAGAAAGTTTTATAACCAATCTTAAAATCTAGAGGGGCATAAAGTAAAAGGATGTATTCACACTTTTAATGTTAATGTGTGTTACATCAGAGGATATTTACTAAAGCTGATGCACACAGAATCTGGTGCAGCTCTGCATAGTAACCAATCAGCTTCTATGTTTTATTGTCAAAGCTTAATAGAACAAGCTGAAGTTTAAAGCTGATTGGTTACTATTCAAAGCTGCACCAGTATTAGTAAATCTCCCTGATAATGTGTTAGCATCTATCGTGTTAAGGCAGCTCATTCAATTAAATGGGTTGCTAGTGCACCTCAGCGAACAGAAACATGCAGATGGCCCTTTTACTCCAGTGCAGCACCCAACCACATGTTGTGCATTAATTGGACATTCGCTTCTACTGTATATTATTGGTAACAGTAAATAAGAAATCTGGCAAATGTTGATATATTTTGCCATAGAGGTTATGTATTCAATAGGGAGAATTCTGTTCAATCTGTTCACCTTCGTTGGAATGTATATTGTATTATATATTGTATTTTGTAAATATTTTTTGAAAATTGGAGACATACAATATCTTTGCAGTTCCAAAATTATAATAATAATAAACTTTATTTTATATAGCACCTTTAAAGGTGGCTTCTCAAAGCGCTTTACAAGGAAAACACAAGAAATACACAGGATAACAGGATTACAGCATGTCAATGACATACAAAAGTTCTCCACACAAAATGCTTGGGACTTTGGAATTCATCTGTATTGGTTAGTAGCCTGTTACATGTTCATCATATTACGCTTGGACCTACATTTAGTACCATTTAGCACCAAAGCCCCCCCACACTGAACACCAATTAACACACACATTCACACACATACACATTGAACACCAACACTTTTTTTCTCACTGAAAACAGGGCATATTTTTACCCACTGATCACTAACAGCAAAAATATTTTCCTCTCACTGATAATTGATACTTGGCATTTCCTCTTCCCAATTGCCATCAGTACTAGACATGTATTCCTCCTACTGACCACCGAGGCTGGGCATTTCTTTCATTGACCACCAACTCCGGCATTTTCTTCTCCAACTGACCACGGACCTTGGAAATTTCTTCTTCCCACTGACCTCTAGTGCTGGGCATTTCTTCCTACCACTGACCTCCAATGCTGGGCATTTCTTCTTACCACTGACCTCCAATGCTGGACATTTCTTTCCCTCACTGTCCACAGATGTTGGGCTTTTTTTTCTCCCTTTGACAAGCAATACAAGGAGCACATTAACACAGCTGATTGCTGAATGCTATGCATGATGCTGTACATTACATAGTGCTGACTGCTGTACATTACATACTTCTGACCAAAGTGTCTCAATAGTGGCTGATTTCTATCATTTCTAACTGCTTAATATGAGCTGAACAGAATGAATGTCACTAGGTTGACATCCGTGTGTCTGTTCTTTTCTTTTGTCCAGCTTGGGAGGAGACTCATGTTAAGTTTATGGGTAGGTGGATATAAACGGAGGATGTGAATCTGTTTACATCCTGTCATGATCTGGAGTCAGGTTCAGAGCCCCATGGCTGTAGCAGTTGAAAGATTCACCAATAGTCAGCTGAATTAATACACAAACAGATCTGCTAGTAAATGATGTGATGCAGGCTCACCCAAGACACAGAGTCTAAGCACTAGTTGGTCTTCACCAGAGCTCCTAAATACACAAACAGATCTGCTAGTGGAAGATACAGGCACATCAGAGGAGCAGGGTCTAGGCTCAAGCTGGTCTTCACTAGAGTTGAGCGAACCTCTGGAAGTTCGGGTTCTGCAGGTTCGGCCGAACTTCGGGACAAAGTCCGGGTTCGGGTCCGGACTTGACACGAAATTTGACCCGGACCCCGAACCCCATTGAAATGAATGGGGACCCAAACTTTTAGGCACAAAAATGGCTGTAACAAAGTCCTGGCAAGTCCTAGAGGTCTGCAAAAGGAAGGAAAATGGGGGTAAGAGTTGGACAAGTGCCCTACAAAGAAATGGGGATAGGGAAATAACTTAAAATATTTTTTAAACTAAAATCACATAAAAAAATCAAAAATGGAGGTGGATGTGGAGTTGGAGGTTGAGGAGGCGGTGAAAGTGGCAGTGGAGGAGGAGGTAGCCAACACTGTTTTTTTATTTTTGTGCAAGAAATCATCTCCAAGTTGTACAGGGAAAGTTTCCAGCTGTTGCTTTAAGGGAAAGATTATTGTTCTAAAATCATCTGCAAGCTCCATTCACTAAGTGTATTCTAGCCGCATAGAGCCATATTAGTGTTATAAAATCATGTCCAAGCTCCATTCACTAAGTGTATTCTAGCCGCATAGAGCCATATTAGTGTTATAAAATCATGCCCAAGCTACATTCACTAAGTGTATTGTAGCCGCATAGAGCCATATTAGTGTTATAAAATCATGTCCAAGCTACATTCACTAAGTGTATTGTAGCCGCATAGAGCTGTAGTGTAGTAGTGTTATAAAATCATGTCCAAGCTACATTCACTAAGTGTATTGTAGCCGCATAGAGCCATATTAGTGTTATAAAATCATGTTGATTGGCTGCCCTTGGCAGCTTTTCAACACGTGGAATAAAATACCAGAACCCCGGACCCGAACCTGGACTTTTTTTGAAAAGTCCGGGTTCGGGTCCGGGTCCCGGACACCCAAAAGTTCGGTACGGACCCCAACTTTACAGTTCGGGTTTGCTCAACTCTAGTCTTCACCAAAGCTGCCTGTGGAGATGAATTTCACTGCATGGTAATGCCAGATCTTGGTCCTCAAGGTTGCCAAAAACAAGAGAGCAAACAGGAGTCAGGCAGCAGATGAAGCAGATACAGAACAAGCAAAAGCATAGTTTATGAACAAGCCAAGGGTCTGTAACAAATAGTAGTAGCTGTATGGGATCAGAGGGAATTATAGTCGTTGAACAAGTCAAGGTTGATAATGAGTGGTAGCAAAGATAAGGATAGGTAGTAGGTACACAAAGGAGCAAGATATCAGCTGGAGAGAACACACTAATCTGGGAAACAGGAAGCGCAGAGATATGGCTTAAATCAGGAAGTTCATGGAAAGTGAAAATTGTTCAACGTACATCAGAAACAAGATACAAGGCAAGGTTGTTCAAGGGATCAGCTAGGTAGCTGTCCAGCATCTTACAGCCAGACACCGCAGACACCCCAAGTTCAGATACAGACCCTGGCACATCCTTTTCCTTTTAATGGACTCACAGCCATTTAAACGTGGTTGCCTATAAGCTGAGATTGAGTTTCCAATTAAATCCACCTAAGAAACTGACAGACAGATCTGATAGGACCACTCACATGAAAGGGCCCTAAGGTTTATGTGTGTCTGTGAATTTCACAACTGTGATATAGTATTTAAGGATTATTTTGTGGGTACAAGGACTGCAACATACACTCACCGGCCACTTTATTAGGTACACCTTGCTAGTACCGGGTTGAACCCCCTTTTGCTTTTAGAACTGCCCTAATTCTTCATGACATAGATTCAACCAGGTGTTGGAAACATTCCTGAGAGATTTTGGTCCATATTGACCTGATAGCATCAGGCAGTTGCTGCAGATTTGTTGTCTGCACTAGACACGTGCGGTTCATTTTGTTACGAATAAATATTTGGACAAATGTTTCATTATTCAGAGATTCAGATATATCTGAATACCTGAATTGCAGTATAAACAAAGTTTACCAAATGCTCTGAATAATGAAATGAAATTCGTCCGAATTTTCAAAATTCTAATTGAAATTCGAATCAAATTTTACATCGAATTCTAGTCGAATTTGAACTGTAAACATATTTCTGAAATCAAAGACTGTTACAGTAGTCAGCGAGGTTGAAAAAGAGGCTCAAGTCCATCAAGTCCAACCTATGTGTGTGTTTTTATGTCAGTGTCAGTATTACATTGTATATCCCTCAATGTTGTGGTCCCTTAGGTGCGCATCTAATAGTTTTTTGAAATTATCTATACTCCCAGCAGAAAACACTGCTTGTGGAAGAGAATTCACATCCTCATTGCTCTTACCATAAAGAACCCTCTATGCAGTTTAAAGTTAAACCACCTTTCTTCTAGTTTTAGTGAATGACCGTGTGTCTTTGTGTACTCCCGCTGAATAGTTTTGTCCCTATTGTGGGGTCACCAGTACAGTATTTGTACATTGAAATCATATCCCCTCTCAAGCGTCTCTTCTCCAGAGAGAATAAGTTCAATGCTTGTAATCTTGTGTGCTATTAGAGTACCATTTTGAAATAATGCTGTTTTTGTTAAGCCAAAGGTGATTTAAAGAGGCATTGTAATCATTTGATGAAGATTTTTCTTTTGTTTGTTCACTTTGCCCCATTTGAATCGAAAAAAAAAAAAAATCTAAAGTTTTTGATGCGGCTTACTAAAAATGTATTGGTTCAAATGTTTTAAATGAAAAAAATTATCAAATTTAAAGAAAATTTGAAAAAGACATAAATCAAATTTCGAATACGAATTCCGAATCCCGAAATATGAATTGAACAAATCAAACAAATTTAACAAAAACAAAATAACTAGATTAACAAATCTAAACAAAATGAAACACATTTTTTCATCATGTACATGTCTAGTCTGCACATCCATGATGTGAATCTCCTGTTCCACCACATCCCAAAGGTGCTCTGTTGGATTGAGATCTGGTGAATGTGGAGGCCATTGGAGTACAGTGATCTCATTGTCATGTTCATGAAACCTGTTTGAGATGATTTGAGCTTTGCGACATGGTGCATTATCCTGCTGGAAGGAGCCATCAGAAGATGGGTACACTGTAGTCATAAAGGGATGGGCATGTTCAGCAACAATACTCAGGAAGGCTATGGCGTTTAAATGATGCTCAATGCGTACTAAGGGGCCCAAAGTGTGCCAGGAAAATATCCCCCACACCATTACATCACCAGCCTGAACTGTTGATACAAGGTAGGATGGATCCATGCTTTCATGTCATTTACGCCAAATTCTGACCCTACCATCTGAATGTCACAGCTGAAATCGAGACTCATCAGACCAGGCAATGTTTTTCCAAACTTCTATTATCCAATTTTGGTGATCCTGTATGAATTGTAGCCTCAGTTTCCTGTTCTTAGCTGACAGGAGTGGTACCCAGTGTGGTCTTCTGCCGCTGTAGCCCATCCCGCTCCCTATAGGTATTACACGCATCAGAACAAAATTGAATCACACCTTGGAATGAACCACTTTATCCAGCAAAGATTCACAGTGCTTAGGAATTATCCTCTGATCGACAGAAAACGATTTCCACTACTTTTAGAACTTAGATCCACTTACATGGAAAACAAGTGTAATTGAGGAGCCTCCTCTCGTCAGCAGTGACCCATAATAGAAGCAGACAGGCTCACAACGTGACTCTGTAAGCTTATTGTTCCTACAAATCCCCCTCAAATATTACACTTACAATACTTAAAACATTAAAAGCACATTTTTACATGTGTTTAATGTTTTTAATATTGTAAGTGCAATATTTGAAGGGTGTTTGTTGAAATAATACGTTTACAGAGTCACGCTATGAGCCTGTCTGCTTCTATTATGGGTCACTGCTGACGAGAGGAGGCACCTCATTTACACTTGTTTTCCATGTAAGTGGATCTGGGTTCTAAAGGAGTAGTTGATATAGTTTTCTATCGATCAGAGGATGGTTCCTAAGCACTGTGAATCTTGTTCTGGTGAGAGTAATACCTATAGGGAGCGGGACCCCATGAGGTGTGGTGATGGGATCTTTTAAGCGACTTTGATCATTGTCTCTTGCCCTTTATGAGAGTTGGAATTAACTCTTTGAACTCACCTGGTGGAAAGAAATTATTGACCTTATAATCGCACTTGGTTACTTTTAGCGCTGCTAAAAGCTTTCTCTATTTTGGTAGATAAAGCACTTTGTATGGTCATTATGAGAAATATATTAGTAGTTGCTATCTGTATATACTAGTTTCATCTATATGTGTGCTAAGGGGAGTAATATTGTACACAATATATGTGACATAATTGCTTGTGGTTTATACATACAGTCCTCACAAAAGTGAGTACACCCCTCACATTTTTGTAAATATTTTATTACATATTTTCATGTGACAACACTGAAGAAATGACACTTTGCTACAATGTAAAGTAGTGAGTGCACAGTGTAAATTTGCTGTCCCCTCAAAATAACTCAACTCACAGCCATTGATATCTAAACTGCTGGCAACAAAGGTGAGTACACGCCTAAAGGAAAATATCAAAACTGGACCCAATTAGCCATTTTCCCTCCCCAGTGTCATATGACTTGTTAGTGTTACAAGGTCTCTGGTGTGAATGGGGAGCAGGTGTGTTAAATTTGGTGTTATCGCTCTCACTCTCTCATACTGGTCACTGGAAGTTCAGCATGGTACCTCATGGCAAAGAACTCTCTGGGGATCTGAAAAAAGAATTGTTGCTCTACATAAAGATGACCTAGGCTATAAGGAGGTTGCCAAAACCCTGAAACTGAGCTGCAGCCAAGACCATACATTGGTTTAACAGGATAGGTTCCACTCAGAACAGGCCTCGCCATGGTCAACCAAAGGGGTTGAGTGCACGTGCTCAGCGTCATATCCAGAGGTTGTCTTTGGGAAATAGACGTATGAGTGTTGCCAGCATTTCTGCAGAGGTTGAAGGGGTGGGGGGTCAGCCTGTCAGTGCTTAGACCATATGCTGCACACTGCATCAAATTGGCCTGCATGGCTTTCATCCCATAAGGAAGCCTCTTCTAAAGATGATTCACAAGAAATTCCACAAACAGTTTACTGAAGACAAGCAAACTAAGGACATTACCGGGACCATGTCCTGCTGTGGTCTGATGAGACCAAGATAAACTTTTTTGGTCAGATGGTGTAAGCATGTGTGGAGGCATGGTGAGGAGTACAAAGACAAGTGTGTCTTGCCTACAGTCAAGCATGGTGGTGAGAGTGTCATGGTCTGGGGCTGCATGAGTGCTGCCGGCACTGGGGAGCTACAGTTAATTTAGGAAACCATGAATGGCAACATGTACTGTGATATACTGAAGCAGAGCATGATCCCCTCCCTTTGGAGATTGGGCCACAGGACAGTATTCCAACATGATAACGACCCCGACACACACCTCCAAGACGACCACTACCTTGCTAAATAAGCTGAGAGTAAAGGTGATGGACTGGCCAAGCATGTCTCCAGACCTAAACCCTATTGAATATCTGTGGGGCATCCTCAAATGAAAGGTGGAGGAGCGCAAGGTCTCTAAACATCCACCAGCTCCGTGATGTCATCATGGAGGAGTGGAAGAGGACTCCAGTGGCAACCTGTGAAGCTCTTGTGAACTCCATGCCCAAGTGGGTTAAGGCAGTGCTGGAAAGTAACGGTGGCCACACAAAATATTGACACTTTGGGCCCAATTTGGACATTTTCACTTAGGGGTGCACTCACTTTTGTTGCCAGTGGTTTAGACATTAATGGTTGTGTGTTGAGTTATTTTGAGGGGGACAGCAAATTTACACTGTTATACAAGCTGTTTACTCACTAATTTACATTGTAGCAAAGTGTAATTTCTTCAGTGTTGTCACATGAAAAGATATAATAAAATATTTACAAAAATGTGAGGGGTGTACTCACTTTTGTGAGATACTGTATGCCATACTTATGGGAGCACTATGAAAGCAGAGAGGCACTGTAGTAGTTACTTCTGATATGGTGATTGTCACAGTCTTAGGGGTCCCATGCCAAGCAGCTACCCATAAAAGAGCTGATAGAAAGCTGCGATATTCTCAATTACAGTGGGATTTTCTGCTTCCACAATGGTCCCACGTGGCATATTCATATTTACATTGGTCCAAGCTTGACCAATGAAACTACGCAATAATATCGATACCTGGTGTTCAGCTTTAAGTATTGATTAAGTTTCTAATTGAAAGTTTTGTAATACTTCCCATGCCGCATGGAGTAGCTGCTTACCACTTCAGCTCCTGCAGCGTGACCCAAACATCAGCCTGAAAAGCCATCCCGGACTTTCTCCAGTGCCTGAAAACAAGTGAGGCACCCTCCCTACACATATGGACTGCTACTTCGACAAAAGAGGCCCGCGGACTCAGCAAGCACAGCGCTCCTCAGAAGCCGTCGAGCCAGCCCGGCTATCCAACATGATGGCAGCAACAGAGATGGAGGTGAGTGCCTGTCCTGCCCCATCCACACCACTGCATGACTCATTCAACACAGAACTCATAGCTCAGGCAGTCACAGCCCTGCTCGCTCCCACCATAGCAGCATCGGTTGAGAAAGCTGTACAAGCAGGCATGCTGCAAATTAATAAAGAGCTGAAAGAGCAGGCTGCAAGGCTTAAAGAAGTGGAGCAGAGGATCTCTAATATTGAGGATGAACTGTATCAGGGCCAAAACTCAGAACAGACTCAAGACAAACAAATAAAACTAATGATCGAAAAATTAGAGGACCTAGAGAATAGGTCGAGAAGTAATCTGCGATTTGTGGAAGTCCCAGAATCCCTACAGGCCTCAGCGCTACCAAACTTCTCCTTTGTATGGATCCCAGAGGCCCTAGGCCTTCCTGGCCCATGTATAGTAGAACGGGCCCACTGACTGGGGTCTCACTCTGCTGACTGCACATTTCCCCACCCAATCATAACTAAATTCTTAAACTAGGCTGAAAAAAATGTGATCCAACAAAAACATAGACAATCAAAGTCTCTGCATATTGATGTCGTAAAGATATATTCATCTTTGCTGACTATTCAGTCGAAGTGGCCAAGAAAAGGAAAGCTTTCCAATTAGAGTTGAGCGAACCCTAACTGTAAAGTTCGGGTCTGTACCAAACTCCAAACTTTGGGGTGTCCGTGACCGAGACCCAAACCCGGACATTTGAAAAAAAGTTTGGGTTCGGGTATTTTATCCCGCCTGTTGAAAAGCTGCAGGGCAGCCAATCAACAAGCATTTCACCGGTTTGCCCTTAGAAGCCATCACAGCCATGCCTACTAATGGCATGGCTGTGATTGGCCAGTGCATCATGTGACCCAGCCTCTGTATAAGCTGGAGTCACATAGTGCTGCATGTCACATGCTCTCAGGCTAGTGTAGGGAGAGGATGGTGCCGGCGCTGTGAGAGACAAATTGCAGATATAATAACATCTCATCCTGCATTACAGAACGATCTGATTCTGGACTAGGTAGAGATTACTACTACTACTGCTTTAAGGGACAGATTGCAGATCTCATCCTGCATTACAGAATGATCTGATTCTGGACTAGGTAGAGTTTACTTACTACTCCTGCTTTTAGGGACAGATTGCAGATCTAATAACGTCTCATCCTGCATTACAGAACGATCTGATATTGGACTAAGTAGAGTCTACTGCTTTGAGGGACAGATTATTGTTCTAAAAGCATCTCCTAGTTCTATAGGGTCAGGTTCCTGATGTTGCTGTAAGGAACAGATTATTGTTCTAAAATCATCTCCTAGTTCTATAGGGAAAGGTTCCTGCTGTTGCTGTAAGGGACAGATTATTGTTCTAAAATTGTCGCCTACTCCTATAGGGTCAGGTTCCTGCTGTTGCTGTAAGGGACAGATTATTGTTCTAAAATCATCGCCTACTCCTATAGGGTCAGGCTCCTGCTGTTGCTGTAAGGGACATATTATTCTTATTGTTCTAAAATCATCGCCTACTCCTATAGGGTCAGGTTCCTGCTGTTGCTGTAAGGGACATATTATTGTTCTAAAATCATCGCCTACTGCTATAGGGTCAGGTTCCTGCTGTTGCTGTAAGGGACATATTATTGTTCTAAAACCTACACTGCCAAGGTCACGGCCTAGTCAACCTCTAGGCTCCTACTCCACATACACCTCCTCCTCCCATTTTTATTTTTTTTTATTTGATTTTAAGTTACTTTCCCTATCCCCATTTTTTTGTAGGGCACTTGTCCTACTCTTACCCCCATTTTACTTCCTTTTGCAGCTCTCTAGCACTTTCCAGGACTTTTTTACAGTCATTTTTGTGCCGAAAAGTTTGGGTCCCCATTGACTTCAATGGGGTTCGGGGTCAAGTTCGGTACCGAACCCAAACTTTTTCGCAGAGTTCGGCCGAACCCGCCGAACCCGAACATCCAGGTGTCCGCTCAACTCTATTTCCAATACATCTGCTCAGTACTCTTCAAGCAAAAAGTTAAATTTACACTGGTGTTCCCCGCCATTTTGCGCCTCAAGGCACCTAACGCAGACCAGCTTACCTTTCACGACCCTTCGGAGGCCGAGGCCTTCTTACATTCGCTAAACCCAGAAACCTACGCTAATGTACTTTCTAGAGACTCCTCTACACCCCGTCCTCTGGACCAAGGGAGCCCCAGAAAGGACCCCCCAAAACACTTCAAGCACTCTGGATCCAATATCTCCGAATATCCTCGCTGACTTCACCTCTTGTCACTTTTCACGTATCCTTCATTATCTGGGCAAATTACTCTACTAAATGTCCTTAACCATGTTCTTTTCTTCCAGAACAAATTACGTTATTCTGTTATGTATACTCAGTCGCAATTATTAATTATTATACCAATATAAATACCGATTGGATGTCTTGGCACCAGGGGGACTGAATGAAGAATTGGAGATTAATCCCCTACTCTAATCTCATACCTTAAAATTTTGACTACTACCCAGTTATTCATTGCATATTTTTCATTTTTCTCTTTTCACTTTCAGTTTCTTTTGTCATTTCATTTTTTTTTTCTTTCAACTTGCCCTGAAGCGCCCCTTGCATTAGGATCGCTCTTCCCAGTCAGTTTGAGTACATGCAAACTCCAAGCAGGTGTTGTCGTGGTCGGGATTCAATCCAGTGACCCTTTTGCTGCTAGGCAAAAGTGTTAACCACTACACAATTATGCCGCTCACGCTCAACATAAAGAACTCAGTCCCTTTACAAACATTGCCACATATCCTGGGAACATGACACCAGGGTGGGTGGAGACTTTAGCACCGCCCCGACCCGCCCTCCCCTAACAGATAAAAAGTCACCACAAACATGGCCGCCCACTATTGCCTGAGGAAGAAGCATGAATGCTCTGAACGTGAGCATCTCCCACTCCACCCTGCACCCGATAGTGATGTCAGCGGCGGTTCCTGGGCCCCATCTGAGTCTCTGGAAGCACTGGAAGCCCCCAGCTCAGCCAGTACCAGAGGCCACCAATGTTCCCCGCCTGCAGCCCATCCTTCTGAAGGAGTGGATGAACCTCTACATAAGGCCTATTGCCACACATGCGCTGACAACACCTTTATCTTGTGGGTTGCCATTTGTCTTTTTAATAAAGATGTTTTTATACTGCTGCACTAAGATTGGCACTGCTCTTTTTCTGTTCTATGTCTGCACAGAGTTCCCTCTAGCTCTTTTCAGGGCCTGCAGCCGTCTAAAGCCAGCATTTTACCTTCTGAGACCTCAGTAGACACCTTGGACTTTCCACCCATGGTCCACGGATGACAGACTGATCCAGTGCCCCACATTCTCTCCATCAAGCTCCCAGGGCACACAAGAGGTTACATGTTTATATGTAGAGTAGGGACAGCTTAGATAGTTTTAATGTAGTGAGACCGTGTCAGTAATCTTTACATTAGTGTATAGCTAGAGTAGGGACAGCTCTGATAGTTTGAATGTAGTGTAGTGAGACTGTGTCAGTAATCTTTACATTAGTGTATAGCTAGAGTAGGGACAGTTCAGATAGCGTCAGTGTAGTGATGGTTGAACACCGTCTATTTGATTGCCTTACAAGTTTAACACCATTTACTTCTGTGTGCATTACTGCTAGTTTAACCACTTGACAACTGGGCACTTAAACCCCCTTCCTAACCAGACCAATTTTCAGCTTTCAGTGCTCTCACATTTTGAATGACAATTACTCAGTCATACTACACTGTAATTTATGGTGGTTTTCTTTCGAGATAAACACACTTTTTTTCCTGCTTTTAAAGTAAACCCATGTCACATCATACTGACTCATTAACAGTAAGTTTTACACTCTCGTGACTTTCGACTTTTAACCAGACCAATCCTTCCCCCAAATTCACGGGTCAACAGTTCACCAATTTGATCGTCATTACGTGTGTCTTCATTTACCACAATTTGAACATTCCGTTAGTTTATCTGCCACAAGTTGGTAGTGATGTGACTGCGATAGACTTGACAGGGATGAGATCGATATGTGATTACATTTCTAATGACTGTGTCAGAGTGAT
>BLSH010307828.1:669351-681498 GCA_018402905.1 Glandirana rugosa
GCCCAAGCCGGCTTGGAGCACTTTTGTCCGGGGTCAAGTTCGGATCGAGTTCGGTGCTGAACCCGAACGGTTTCACGAGGTTCGGCCGAACCCGACGAACTCGAACATCCAGGTGTCCGCTCAACTCTACTTATTTCCCTATCCACATTTGTTTGCAGGGCACTTGTCCTACTCTTACCCCCATTTTGCTTCCTTTTGCAGCCCTCTAGCCCTTTCCAGAATTTTTTTAGAGCCATTTTTGTGCCCAAAAGTTCGGGTCACCATTGACTTTAATGGGGTACGGGGTCAAGTTCGAGTCAAGTTCGGGGCCGAACTCAACCTTTTTCGCAAAGTTTGGCCGAACCTGAACATCCAGGTGTCCGCTCAACTCTAGTTAGGATAGTGTAATAACAGTAAGAACGAAAATCCAAAAATTTGAAATAAAAACGAACTAACTAATAATAACTAAATATTAAATTATAGGTATTGGAATTTCCTTTCAAATTTAGCAGTTAGTCAACGTAACGAATACAAAGTTATCTGAAGTGACAAACTATCCGAAATAATGAATGCCGCATCTAAACAAATGGAATGTAATGGATTAATAAATAATAATAATAATAATATATTTTTATTATTATTATTGTTATTTATTATTATTAATTTGTTACATTTCATTCTTTTAGATACGGCATTTGTTATTTCGGATAATTATAAATTCGTATTCGCTACGTTCACTAACAGCCAAATTTGAAAGGAAATTCCAATACCTATAATTTAATAGTTTGTAATAGTGAAGTTGTCATTAGTTAGTGATTTCAGATTTTCAAATTTTCGGGTCTTCTAAATTTCTGATTTTCGTTCTTATTTTCGGATTTTCGTTCTTTTGAATTTATGTTCTTATGTTTGGATTTTAAATGTGAAAATTTAAGAATTATCGAATTTTCAAATTTCCAAATTTTGAATTTTCGAATTTCTGAATTTTTGAATATTCAAATTTACAAATTTACAAATTTTCAAATATTTAAATTTGCGAATATTTGAAAAAATATTTGTTAAACGGGTTTTCATTAATTTGGATATTCGCTAATTCGGATATTTCTGAATTAACAAATTTGTCGAAATTCGTTAAAAAAACAATTTGGAACAAAATGAACTGTACATGTCTATTAATAACTATCTTCAGTGTAAAGAAGAACAAGGAGTCCTGGAGATAATGATTTGGCCCCCACAGAGCCCTGATCTCAACATAGTTGCATCTGTCTGAGACTACTTAAATAGACAGAAGGGTTTGAGGCAGTCAACACCTACAGAAGAGCTGTGGTTAGTTCTCCAAGATTTTTGGAACAACCTACCGGCCGAGTTCCTTCAAAAACTGTGTGCAAGTGTACCTAGAAGAATTTATGCTGTTTAGAAGGCAAAGGGTGGCCACAACAAATATTCATTTGATTTGGATTTCTCTTCTGTTCATTAACTTTCCATTTAGTAATTGATAATAAAAAAAAAAACTATTAACACTTCTGTTTCTGAAAGAATTCTTAATATACACCATTTTTTCACACCTGCCTAAAACTTTTGCACATTAGTGTAATGTGCTGCAATTTAGGGTGTTTTACTTCAGCCCCAGAAGGATTTCCCACATTAGGACCAGAGCACTTTTTGCGATTCGGCACTGCGTCGCTTTAACTGACAGTTGCGCGGAGGTTGTGCGACGTTGTACCCAAACAAAATTAGCGTCCTTTTTTCCCACAACTAGAGCTTTCTTTTGATGATATTTGATCACCTCTGCATTACTTCTGATCACCGCTATAAACAAAAAAACTGCGACAATTTTGCAAAAAAAAAAACAATATTTCTTACTTTTTGCTAAAATGTAAATCCAAAAAAAAAATATAAAAAAAAAATGTATTCATCAGTTTTGGCCGATATATATTCATCTACATATTTGTGGTAAAAAAAATTGCAATCAGTGTTTATTGATTGGTTTGTGCAAAAGTTGCTGTGTTTACAAACCATGAGAATTAATGTATGGCGTTTTCACAATTTTTTTTTTTTTTTTACTGGTAATGGCAGCGATCTGCAATTTTTATCAGGACTGTGGTATTGTGGCGGACATGTAGGACATTTTTGACACTTTTTTGGGACCAATGACATTTATACAGCGATCAGATCTAAAAATAGCCACTGATTGCTGTATATATGTCATTGGCAGGGAAGGAGTTAACCTACAGGGGGAGATCTAGGGGTTAAGTGTGTTCCCTAGGCGTGCTCTAACTGTGTGGGGGCTGGACTGGCAGGGACATTAGAGATGTAACTGATCCCAGTGGCAGGGATCAGTAGATCAATGTTATGTCCCCTATCAGAGCGGGAAACCGCCGTGTTTACATTGGCGGTTCCCCGCTTTGCTCCTATTGTAAGCATTGAGTCTGCCCAATCTGCAGCCACACTCCTGGAGCTTGCGTCGGGCACGAGAGCACGCCGACGGTGTGTGCAAATCGCCATTTAAAGACGCCGATTTGTGTTACGCTGCCAAATTGCAGCATTAAAAGTATGCAATGCGGTCCGAAATTGGTTAAATTATATGACTACATTCACATCTATACAAGTGCATTACCATGCAGGTTGTAATGCATGCATATAAGTGTAAATAGGCCCTTATTCAAGAAGAACTATTCCTAAAGTAATATTACAAGTCTGAAAGATGAGCAATACAGTTGATCTAGTTTTTCAGCATTAGAATACCTGATGTGTAATAAAAAAAAAGGATTATAGCAAGAATACAATGCTATCCTATTTCATATGGCTAAACTCAAGGATCAAATGCATCCAAACCACTCTTTATTGTCAATTAATAATGCCACAAGCTCATTTTACATGAAATGCACCTGGTAAATTATCTCAGAACAATAAATCTCTTAAACCGAATGGTCTACCTAGTGAAATGTGGTAAACGAATATGGCAAAGAAAGACACTACAGAAGTGCCAATTTAATGCTTAGACCAGAAGAAGGGATTAAACACTTAAAAACTTAAAGTGTGGGAAAGTGTTTCATAATGCTTCCGCTTGAAGACTTAAAAGGCTCAATGCTGAAAATATAATAAGAAAGGTGATATTTAGGCAGTATGATAACATAAAAAGAGTGTTTCTGAGCTACAAGTCATGTCATTTTCTAAGAAATACACTGTGAACAATGCTACTTTTTAGCAAAGGTGATTTTTGGCAATTGTTTACTGATATTTATAATGCCAATAGTTTCAACACATGGTTGATTTTGATGGCACTTAAAGTAGATGGTATTGCACTTAAAAGGTATTGAGCCACAGGATCTGCAGTGCCAATCATGACATACTCACAATATGAAAAATTATTTAAAAATATGCAATGTCCATAAACTTGTCAGAAAACTCACAGATAAACTCAATAACAGCATGGTATAAACTCTGAGGCAATGTATATAGGTGTCTCCCTTCCCTTGAAAACTGCCAGAGGCACTACAACTCCAGTTGCAAATAACTCAGCAGTAACTTTTCCAGGTATATGTTTCTCTTCGAGGTAACACTTCCCTTCCAAGTCAGCTCATTTTTTCCCCATCATACTTTGTAGCCAATAGTGAAGAAAAAAGGAAGGGCAATGGTTCAGAATGTGGAAGTACATAAAGCAACAGCAGCGGAAAGGCCTCAACATTTGCAAATTATGGACCGGGTTTAAAAAGGCTGTTCACATACTTAGTGCTATCTGTATGATATAATTTCAAGAATTATAGATTATGCAGAACATTTAGAAAATATGAAAAGAGTTCTAGCATAAATGATGCAATACTGATGATGTTTTAGATTTAAGTTATCCACAGAATACCTAAAAACAAAGGTCCATCCCTCCACATAAAATCACAGAATTTTAGAATCCTGTCAACAGCTGGGGAGTGTAATGATATGCACAAGGATTACAGGAGACAGCCAATATCGTGAACTCTACCAATGACAGTAATCTGTGAAGCACCCAATAGGGACCTAGTAACTGCTGCATCAGGTAAATCTCTGGATCTCCACTGATACAGATGTTACTAGGTCCCTATATGGCAGGGGTAGGCAACCAGTAGCCAGCTGTTGTGGAATTACATTTCCCATGGGCATTGCAAGGCTGGCAGTTACAATTACTCCCAGAGGCATGATGGGACTTGTGCAACAGCTGGAGGGCCCCAGGTTGCCTACCCCTACTATATGGTATATCACCCATAACTATCATTGGGGGAGTTCATAATGGGGCTCCTGTAATCCTTGTGCACAGCCCTAAACTCATCAGCTGTTGACAGGATTCTGTGGTTTCTATGTGGATGGATGGGTCTTTGTTTTAATGTTTATAGCTGATTTAATTACCAAATACCATATACCCTTTGATATGTCCTACTACTCCAAACCAAAGCTTACATGGAGTCATCTACTTTGTATAATGAAATATACTTGGATACTTAGTCAATGTGAATGGAGTGGATAGGTCATATGGATGTTCAGATGAGGGTCATGACATATGATGTGTCAGGCATTTTTCTTCTGTTTTATGTTTTCTAATATAGCTATATGGTTTTATATGAAAACAAATATTTTTGTATTTATATTTGTTTTGGTGGTGGCGTTAATGTCCCAACCACAACTGGTTTCTGTTTTTGGATTTCTATACAACTTGGGGATGTTGGCACCCCTAAATATGCAGCTATCCTTGTATTTTCACTATTGTTCAGGGTTAGCTTTCAGATGCAGAATATGCCTGCATAATAAATGTTGACACAGCTACCTGTAGTCTTTACTGGAAGGGCATGTGGCAAGGTAAAAATGCAGGCAAGCAACTGAGAGATAGGAACAAAGTGTTATAAATAAAGTCCAAATATTGTAAAAATTGTAGTGCAACTTTAAGTGATGGTTCATAGAATCAATATTTTCATAATATCCAGTGACTTCGGTGACCACCACCTCTAGTAGAATTGCCTGCTGACCTGCAAATGGTGACCCCACTACAGAGTCATACAAGCCTGGTTTGTCATCTTTCAGGATTCCCTTGGGATCACGCTGGCCTCATCCTTAGAATAGGGACCCCATAACAGAGTCACACCTGCCCGATGTCATAACTAAAACTGCCACAAGGAGAGGAATCTTCCTCCCAATGTGCCTGGATCAGACTAACCTCCTCCTGGGGGCTCAATCAGTCATGTGTGGCCATAGAATGACAAAGGCAAACCATAGTGCTCTCTGCTACAAATGTTTATTAAAACTGTACACAGGGATTAAAATACGCTCTGAAATGAACTTCTTCAGCAATAATTTAGAGCATAATGCGCACAGGTGTGAGGAGCCGCCATTTATGATGTTTTTATTCCTTTTTTTATCAACGTGGAGTGTTGATGATATGCATGTTTTTCACATATTTATGAGAATATTTTAATCCCTGTGTACAGTTTTAATAAACATTTGTAGCAGAGAGCACTATGGTTTGCCTTGAGAGTCATGACATCGGGCGGGTGTGTTATGGGGTCCCTATTCTAGGGATAAGAACAAAAATATGTGACAACAAAAGTATTATCTGTCTCCTATTCTAGGGATGAGGCTAGCGTGATCCAGGTTCATTTGGAGCAAGATTTTCCCCAGGAATTCCTGAAAGATGATAAACCAGGCTTGTATGAATGTAGTGGCGTCACCATTTGGAGGTAAGCAGGCAATTCTACTAGAGGTGGTGGCCACTGAAGTCCCTGAATATTATGAAAATGTTATTTCCATGAACTATCACTTGAAGTTGCACTATGATTTTTACAATATTTGGACTTTATTTAAAGCTTTTTTCACATAGGTTGTGCTACACCATTTTTGTTGGTTACTTGTTTGCTGAGAGTCACATAGAGTGGATACACTCTGAGGGGTATGGGTAGCAATCTTGTTAAGCCTAGCTGCAGGCTATTGGCACTTGTGTATTATATAGTTGCACTGAGCATTTTGAATATTGCGCTGATTATATTTTGTTTGAGGAACATAGCGTTGCCATCCCTTAACATGAATTTCCTGAACAAGGACCTTCATGGTAGGATCAGAAAGTATTCTTTTAACCAGTTGCCGCCCGCCCGCCCGCCCGCCCGCCGTGGATTGATGGTGGCAACATGGCTCGATATTGAGAACTGCCGTCACCTGACGGTGGCTGCAAGATTGCGGATCGTGAGCGTGCGCGCCACCGGTGACACGCACTCGTGCGCTCACTGTGTATCCGGGGAGCCAGGGAGCAGGTAGGGCAGACTCAATGTCCGCCAGCTACCCGCAATCGCTCCCCCACAGTGACTGAACAGGATCCGTGTGTGTAAACACACGGATCTCCGTTCCGACAGAGGAGAAGGAGAGTTTCCTGTATATGGGAGCCGCGATCACTCTCCTCCCCCAGTCAGCCCAGCCCCCATACAGTTAGTAACACAACCCAGGGAACACAGTTAACCCTTTGATCACCCCCTAGTGTTAACCCCTTCCCTGCCAGTGACATTTATACAGTAATCAGTGCATTTTCATAGCAATGATCGCTGTATAAATGTCAATGGTCCCAAAAAAGTGTCAAAAGTGTCCGACATGTCCACCGCAATGTCACAGTCCCGCTAAAAATCACAGATCGCTGCCATTACTAGTAAAAAATAAAAACCCCATAAATTAATTCTCATCGTTCGTAACCGTGGCAACTTTTGCGCAAAACAGTAAATACATGCATGGATGCATGGGTGAGCACGGATGCATGGGTGAGCATGCATGGATGGGTGAGCACGGATGCATGGGTGAGCATGCATGGATGGGTGAGCCCGGATGCATGGGTGAGCACAGATGGATGGTGGAGCATGGATGCATGGCTGAGCATGAATTCATGGGTGAGCATGGATGCATGGGTGAGCACACATGCATGGGTGATCACAGATGGATGGCGGACCACGGATGCATGGCTGAGCATGGATGCATGGGTGAGCATGGCTGGATGGGTGAGCATGGATGCATGGGTGAGCATGAATGCATGGGTGAGCACGTATGAGGCTGGGTGGGTGAGCACAGCTGGATGGGTGAGCTCGGATGCATGGGTGAGCATGGCTGGATGGGTGAACACGGATGCATGGGTGAACGCAGATGCATGGGTGAACACAGATGAGGCTGGATGGGTGAATGCGGCTAGATGGGTGAGCATGGATGCATGGATAAAAACGGCTGAATGGGTGAGCACAGATGCATGGATGAACACAGATGCATGGGTGAGCACGGATGAGGCTGGATGGGTGAGCACGGCTGGATGGGTGAGCACAGATGCATGGTTGAACACAGATGCATGTGTGAACACGGATGCATGGGTGAGCACGGATGAGGCTGGATGGGTGAGCATGGCTGGATGGGTGAGCACGAATGCATGGGTGAACACAGATGCATGGGTGAAAACGGATGCATGCGTGAGCATGGATGCATGCATGAACACAGATGAGGCTGGATGGATGAACACGGATGAGGATGGATGGGTGAGCATGGATGAGGCTGGATGGGTGAGGCTGAATGGATGGATGGGTACAGGGTATGGATGGGCAGACTGGCACAAAGCAGTGCTGTGGGCTCTTCAGATCCTGCCCACAGCACCACTGCATCTCCTCTTTCCATCTCTCCTCTCACACTGCACCGATCGGTGTGGAGAGGGGAGAGATAAGCCAGATATCCGCTGGTTGGTTTACATCTGATCGTTCCGTCATTTGACGGAGCGATCACGTGGTAAACGTCCGCTGCGAGCAGCCATTTTCCGCGATCCGTGATGAGGAATGAATGCATGGGTGAGCACGGATGCATGGGTGAGCATGGTTGGATGGGTGAGCACGGATTCATGGGTGAGCACAGATACATGGGTGAGCACGGATGAAGCTGGATGGGCGAGCACAGCTGGATGCGTGAGCACGGATGCATGGGTGAGCACGGCTGGATGGGTGAACATGGATGCATGGGTGAACACAGATGAGGCTGGATGGGTGAGCACGGATGCATGGGTGAACACGGCTGGATGGGTAAACACGGATGCATGGGTGAGCACGGATGAGGCTGGATGGGTGACCACGGATGGATGGGTGAGCACGGCTGCATGGGTGAGCACGGCTGCATGGGTGAGCACGGCTGCATGGGTGTGCATGGATGCATGGGTGAACACGGATGAGGCTGGATGGGTGAGCACAGATGAGGCTGGATGGGTGAGCATGGATGAGGCTGGATGGATGGGTACAGGGTATGGATGGGCAGACTGGCACAAAGCAGTGCTGTGGGCTCCTCAGACCCTGCTAACAGCGGCGCTGCATCTCCTCTCTCCCCCTCTCCTCTCACACTGCACCGATCGGTGCGGAGTGGGGAGAGATAAGCCGGATGTCCACCAGCTTGTTTACATCTGATCACTCCGTCATTTGACGGAGCGATCACCTCCTGATTTGCATCGCTCCCTCATCCTTCTCCCCCACTGCCTTCTGGGACCTGTGTGTGTCCTAGAAGGCAACTTGGCCTTTCAGAAAGCGCAGCTTCGCTGCCGATTTCCCTTAGTTGCAATGTCGGTGCCTGCACCTGAACCGACGGCTTCGGGAGGTCGACACCCCGGGATCCCTGGACAGGTAAGTCTCCTTATAGTAAAAGGCAGCAGCTACAGTATTTGTAGCTGCAGACTTTTATTTTTTTCCAGAGGCTGGAACTTTGCTTTAAGCCATTTTTCTACATTTACAGACGTTAGAATATTCCACATCATTGTTACCAATTTTTTTTTTGTTTCTTTTAAAATACTTAGAAAAATTGAGGTATGCACTGAAAAGTCACTTTAGGGAGTCTTGTTAAAATGTATCAGTCTTTTCATGGCATTTTTTAAAATAGTATTTCTCAAGCTATATATTAGAGGATTAAGCATTGGAATAACTACAATATAGAGGAGAGAAATGACTTTTGAACCTCCAAACGCTTTGGTCGCTTTCATCTTGAGATATGTCATTGTAGCTGTTCCATAGAATAAAGTTACAGATGTCAGATGAGACCAACATGTTGAAAATGCTTTCTTTCTTCCCACACCTGAGGGCATTCTTAATATAGCAGTAATGATACATATGTAGGACACCAGAATAAGCAGGAATGGTAGAGGTATAACTAGAGAACTGTATATTAAAATCGCTATCTCATTAGCAAAAGTGTCAGCACAAGCTAGCTTCACCACTGGAAGAATATCACAGAAGAAATGGTCAATGATATTGGAGGAACAGAAAGGCAGGCTAAAAACATAGGAAATCTGGAGTAATGACAAAAAAATCCCAGACAGCCATGAGCCCAATAAAAACTCTAAACACTTGGCTTTGGTCATTATGGTCATATAGTGAAGAGGATGACAGATAGCCACATACCGGTCATATGCCATAAATGCAAGCAGGAAGCACTCTGTTGTACCAAGAAAACAGAAAAAGTAAAGTTGGGAAGCACAACCCAGAAAAGATATTCCTTTATTTAGATTTAAGAAGTCTCTGAGCATTCGGGGAACTGTTACCGACATGTAAAAAATTTCTGTAAGAGACAAGCTCCGCAGGAAAAAATACATAGGAGACTGAAGTTGGACATCTACAGTCACTGTCACAATGATCATCGTATTGCTCATGAAGGTTAAAAAATAAATTATTAGTAATATACCAAAAAGCAATGGTTGACGATACGGTGACAGCCCTAGAAGAATGAATTCAGTCGGCTGTGTTTCATTTCTATTATCCATAATAAAAACTGTGTAGAATAAGTACATGTGTGAAAACAAATATTTATTTCTGTTATTATATATTAAAGCTGAACTCCAGGCAGATATAAAATGTTACTATTTGATCCAGTTATTGGTTCATAAAAAATGAAATATGATTTATACACAGCTGCTCTCTTGATATATTAGTATATTGTAGTCTAAAAACTCAGACTGAGGGAATAGCAGGACAATGTCATGAAACAATGGGGTCTACTTTATTGCAAATTCCTGTCCATTTAACATTGACAAAAACTGACAGAAGGACACCACAGAGTGAATATGTCATCAGTGTGCCATTTCTCCTTTTCTTTCCAGTCACAAGCTAGGGTACTCCCTAAGTAGGCGTTATAGCACAGATGACTACTTTGTAGAGAGGTATCAGGTAGTGCAGAACCTGATCGTGATGTCAAAAAGGCGTACCTGGATTTGGCATGTAAGACATGTTATATATATATATATATATATATATATATATATGTTATATATATATATATATATATATCATACATTTGGATTTCAACATTGTATTTAACTTCTTGCATGACACTCGACTTTAATTTTAAAGGCAAAAAATAACATTACACTACCATACATAGTAAAATATCATCAATGTGTTTTACTACTATATATATGCAATGCATTTACAAAATAATAATAAAGCAAACAGTCCTCCTTTACAGTATACAGCATGATATGCATAAAACTTGAGCAGTATACACATCAATTCTGGCTCTATAGCAGACAGAAAGATTAGGTGTCCATGCAGGGGTGCCACCATGGCTTTTAACCAATACAGACCATCTCAACATGGATCATGTTCCGTAGTCATCATTCATATAAATATATCTTGCCCTGGAATTAGTCTGGGAATACATATACTTATTTCCAGGTCATATTGAATCTGCCATGAATGTCTCAGCTGTTGTGTAGCAAATTGAACCTATCATGAGACAAATACAGGGAATTACATTGTTGACATCATTAAAATGCTAGTTGCCTGGTGTCTGGTTTAAGGTGGACCTTCCATTCAAAGTAGGATCCACTTTCCTGACATATTAACTCTTCTCAAATACCATTTGCTTAAAAATACTTTAACATGTAAAATGTTACAAAGAAAATATTTTTTCACTTTGGCTTCTGGCACGTTCAGGAAGTGGAGTAATGTGGGTGTCTCACTGTTGCCTCCTGTGCACTCAAAATGAAACGTGAATGAACTCTGCAAAGGGTTGGGGCAAATTTCTGTGGGTTTTTGAGTGTCTAGCTATCCCAGGAGGCAAAGGTGAGGCATGGGTAAACATTTTTTTATTTATTTTGTAAAATTTTTATTTTTAAGTTTTTTTTTTTTTTTGGAAGCTAAATTTGTTTTAGCAGGGAAGGGATGAGTTGGGTCTGCCTGACAGGAAAGACTATCTTACATGCTTTTTTTGGTCCAGTGACGAATACATTGATTGTAGAGGGTCAATATAAAAGCCAAAACACTAGCTTTTTCAGAAGGAGAAATCATCAGTGGAAGCCTCCGTTAATTTTACTATTTCATATCTCACATTTTGGTCAGCTTCAGTTTATGAGTTCCCACAGTTTTGGTTCAGGTGAAGACAACCTAGAACCCTTACCAATGTTCCCTTACAGGAAAAATAAATGCTGCATAATTCCATAAGTTATATCCATATTACACTTTAGTAATATCATCAGAAACACTTTGCCCCATTACCAAATACTTACTATAAAGGAACCAGGCTCAGATGGCATAACACCCTCCTGTCTAAATGTCTGTGCTAATCAGTTGGCACCCATCTTCATGCAGATCTTCAACAAGGCACTGGAGCTGATTCAAATGCTCCACAATTATACCTGTCCCTAAGAAACCCACATGAAAGGATTAAATAACTACAGGTCCATTGCTCTGATGTCAGTAGTCCTGAATAGTGTTGAGCGAACCCGGACTGTAATGTTCGGGTCCGTACCGAACTTTCGGGTGTCCGGGACCCGGACCCGAACACGGACATTTCAAAAAACGTTCGGGTTCGGGTTCTGAAAATACGTCTCAAACTAGACGTTGAGTTTCGTCGCCATACACTTTAGAGTTTAAAGAAGATAGACAGGAGTCTCGTTGTCGTGTCGTCATCATTAGATAGAGTCCTACGTCCTAGTCTACAACAATTTTACAGAGATTAGAGAGGGACTGCGCAGTCGAGGGAGAGGGGTTCTCGTACACTGACGTCGTAGTTCACTGAGGTAATCATCCGTACCGACACTACCGAAGATTCCCGTTTGGTCACTTTGCGAACAACTAACCGACGGGACGTCGAAGAGTTGTGCACCTCATTTTATGGTCTTGGGGCCTGGGCTTGGGCTTGCAAAAAACTTTACAGGCACAAGCC
>BLSH010307934.1:74132-99743 GCA_018402905.1 Glandirana rugosa
CAATTTTCAGTGATTGGCACCATAGCTTGTAGACTCTATAACTTTCACAAAGACCAAATAATATCCACTAATTAGTTTTTTTTTTACCAAAGATAGGTAGCAGTATAAATTTTGGCCAAAATTTATGAAGAAAAATTACTAATTTGCAAAATTTTATAACAGAAAGGAAGAAAAATTCATTTTTTTACAAAATTTTCGGTCTTTTTTTAATTATAGCGCAAAAAATAAAAAACCCAGAGATGATTAAATACCACCAAAAGAAAGCTCTATTTGTGTGAAAAAAAGGACGCAAATTTCATATGGGTACAATGTTGCATGACTGAGTAATTGTCATTCAAAGTGTGAGAGCGCTGAAAGCTGAAAATTGGTCTGGTTGTTAAGGGGGTTTAAGTGCCCAGTTGTCAAGTGGTTAAGGACCAGGCCTTTTTCTGACATTTGTTGCTTACAAGTTAAAAATCTGTATTTTTTGCTAGAAAATTACTTAGAACCCCCAAACATTATATATATATATATATATATATATATATATATATATATATATTTCTTTTTTTAACAGAGACCCTAAAGAATAAAATGGCGGTATTTGCAATATTTTATGTCACATTGTATTTGCGCAGCAGTTTTTCAAATGCAACTTCTTTTGGAAAAAATACATGAATTAAAAAACAAAATGGTAAAGTTAGCCCAATTTTTTTGTATAATAAGAAAGATGATGTTACACCGAGTAAATAGATACCTAACATGTCATGTCTTAAAACTGCGCATACTTGCGGAATGGCGACAAACGACGGTACTTAAAAATCTCCATAGGCGACGCTTTAAAAATGTTTGACGTTACCACTTTAACCGCTTGCCGTCCGCCCGCCGTCAAATGACGACGGAGCAGAGCGGCTCTCATTCCGGGTGGACGTCATATGACATCGCCTCTTTAAGCCGGGATTGCACGCGATCGGGCACGTGCATCCCGGCTCTGTTGGTGTCGGCGTGTCCTGTGTCACAGACGGGGGTGAACAGCCATTGGGCATGGCTGTTTACCATGTGATCGGCCGTGACGATGGCACAAATGGCACTTCCCCGATTCGCACTGCGCATGCGCGCGATCGGGAACGCGCTGCGCTTGCGTGTCGGTGGCGGCGTGTTCCTGCCTGTCACTGACACAGGTATCAGCCGCCAGCCGGCGGCTGATACCTTGTGATCGGCTGTTATCTACTTCACAGCCGATCACTTTCAATGTAAACAGAGCGGTAACTCACTGTTACCAGCTCTTCTCTCCTCACACAGTTTCCAAGAGCTGGGATCAGTGAGTTACTGATCTGTATAGTAAAAGCACACTGACACATCCCTCCCTGCCCCCCCCAATGCACCTGTCACCCCAACAGTCACCCCATATACCCCCATAAAGTGCACCTGTCACTGACCGTGGCCTGTCACCCTTCACTGACCGTGGCCTGTCCCCCGTCACCTGTCATTAACCGTGGCATGTCACCCGTCACCCATCAGTGACCGTGGCCTATCACCCATCACTGACCGTGGCGTGTCACCAGTCACCCATCACTGACCGTGGCGTGTCACCCGTCACTGACCGTGGCGTGTCACCCGTCACTGACCGTGGCGTGTCACCCGTCACTGACCGTGGCGTGTCACCCGTCAGTGACCGTGGAATTTCACCCTTCACCGACCGTGGCATGTCACCCAACACCCATCAGTGACCGTGGCGTGTCACCCGTCACCCATCAGTTACCGTGGTGTGTCAACCGGCACATCAGTGGCCTGTCACCCAACACTGACGTAGCCTGTCACTCATCACTGACCATGGCTGTCACCCATCAGTAACCACCACCAGTCACCCGTGGCCTGTCACCCCTCACCCATCAGTGACCACCACCAGTCACCCATCAGTGACCATGACCAGTCACCCATCAGTAACCATCGCCAGTCACCCATGAGTGACCACCGCCAGTCCCCCGTCACCCATCAGTGACCACCGCCAGTCCCCCGTCACCCATAAGTGACCACTGCCAGTCACCCATCAGTAACCACAGCCAGTCACCCGTCACCCATCAGTGACCACCGCTAGTCACCTGTCACCCGTCACGCATCTGTGACCACCGCCAGTCACCCGTCACACATTAGTGATCACCGCCAAACACCAGTCACCCATCAGCGACCACCGCCAGACACCCGTCACTCATCAGTGACCACCGCCAGACAAGCGGCACCCATCAGTGACCACCACCAGTCACCTGTCACCCATCAGCGACCACCAACAGACACCCGGCACCCATCTGTGACCACCGCCAGTCACCCATCACTTATCAGTGACCACCGCCAGTCACCCATCACCGTCACCCATCAGTGACCTTCACCCCGTCACCCATCAGTGACCACCAGACACCCATCACTCATCAGTGACCACCCCCAGACACCCGGCACCCATCAGTGACCACCCCCAGACACCCGGCACCCATCAGTGACCACCACCAGTCATCCATCAGTGACCACCACCAGTCACCCGTCCCCCATCAGTGACCACCACCAGACAGCCGTCACCCATTAGGGACCACCGCCAGTCACCCATCACCTATTCGTGACCACTGCCAGTCACCCGTCATCCATCAGTGACTACTGCCAGACACCCGTCACCCATCAGTGACTACCGCCAGACACCCGTCACCCATCAGTGACCACCGCCAGACACCCGTCACCCATCAGTGACCACTGCCAGACACCCGTCACCCATCAGTGACCACCGCAAGGCACCCGTCACCCATCAGTGACCACCGCAAGGCACCCGTCACCCATCAGTGACCACCGCAAGGCACCCGTCACCCATCAGTGATTATTGCCAGACACCCGTCACCCATGAGTGACTACCGCCAGACACCCGTCACCCATCAGAGACCACCGCCAGACACCCGTCACCCATCAGAGACCACCGCCAGACACCCGTCACCACCGCCAGACCTCCGTCACCCATCAGTGACCACCGCCAGTCACCCATCGGTGACAATCGCCAGTCACCTGTCAGTGACCGTCACACCCATGAGTAAACATCACCTGTAAAAGTCTCACACATTTGGCATCGCCATACACGGGGGGAGTAGTAGAATGTATTTTGGGGGGTAATTTTTTCTATGTAAATGCTATGTGTTGATATATCTTATAAATGGACAACTTTGTGTAAAAATAAAAGCGTTTTTCATTTTTTTCCCACATTTTCCAAAAACTACTGGAAAAAAATTACATGTTCAAACGACTCATTATGCCCCATAGATTATACGTTGGGGTGTTTGCTTTCCAAAATGGGGTCATTTTGTGGGCAATTCCATTGTCCTGGTGCTCCAGGACCATCAAAAGTGTAATAGGTAGTTGAGAAATGAGATGTGTAATTTATGCTTGTAGAACGCCTGAAGGTACTAGTTCAATGTTGAGCCTCTCTATGTGGTCAGGCTATGTAAAAGTCTCACATATGTGGTATCGCCATACTCAGGAGGAATAGCAGAATGTATTTTGGGGTGTCATTTTTGCTTTGTACATGCTATGTGTTGGAAATATCTTATAAATGGTCAACTTTGTGTAAAAATAAAAGCGTTTTTCATTTTTTTCCCACATTTTCCAAAAACTACTGGAAAAAAATGAACTGTTCAAAAGACTCATTATGGCTCATAGATTATTAGTTGGGGTGTTTGCTTTCCAGAATGGGGTAATTTTGTGGGCAATTCCATTGTCCTGGTGCTCCAGGGCCTTCAAAAATGTGATAGGTCGTCATGACATTAGATGTGTAATTTATGTCCCTAGAATACCTGACGGCACTCCCTGCATGTTGAGCCTCTGCATGTGGCCAGGCTGTGAAAAAGTCTCAGACATGTGGTATCTCCATACTCAGGATGAATAGCAGAATGTGTTTTGGGGTGTAATCTGTGGTATGCATATGCTGTGTGTGAGAAATAACCTCTTACAATGACAATTTTGTGGGAAAAAAAAGAAAAGAAAAAAAAAATCTATTTGTACTTTCCTGACTTGTTAGGGTCTCAAGAAATGAGATAGGCCATCAGTATATCAGGTGTGATCAATATTCAGTGATTGGCACCATAACTTGTAGACTCTATAACTTTCACAAGGACCAAATAATATACACTTATTTGGGTTATTTTTACCAAAGATAGGTAGCAGTATAAATTTTGGCCAAAATTTACAAAGAAAAATTACTAATTTGCAAAATTTTATGACAGAAACAAAGAAAAAGGCATTTTTTCAAAAAAATTTCAATCTTTTTTTATTTATAGCACAAAAAATTAAAAAACCCCTATTGATTAAATACCACCAAAAGAAAGCTCTATTTGTGTGAAAAAAAGGAAGCAAATTTCATATGGGTACCGTGTTGCATGACTGAGTAATTGTCATTCAAAGTGTGATAGCGCTGAAAGCTGAAAAATGGCCCGGACAGGAAGGGGGTTTTCGTGCCCGGTACTGATGTGGTTAAATGATAGAATTATTGCTCTCACTCTAATGATCGCAGAAATACCTCACATATGTGGTTTGAACACTGTTTACATTTGCAGGCACGACATACAAGTTCGCTTCTGCGTGCAAGCATGGAGGGATGGGGTGCTTTAATTTTTTTTTTCTTATTTATTTCTTTTTACACTGTCCCTTTAATTTATATGTTTTGTTATTGCTTTTAATGCTGTCACAAGGAATGTACACATCCCTTGTGACAGTAATAGTCACGTGTCTGGTATTTTTGGAGGGATCTGGGGTCTATAAGACCTCAAATCCCTCCTTTGCACTTAAATCAGAGTTCCACTTAAAACTGGAACTTCCGCTTATCTGTCTCCTCCCCACCTACAGTGCCACAACTGGCACCTTTCAGGGGGGAGGGGGAATGGGTACCTTCTTTTGACAGGCTTCACTGGCGTTTTCCCTTACCAGGAATGATGGCGCCAGCACCCGACAGCAAATCCGAAATTTGGCTGGGGTGCTGACATTGTGGGAACCCTGGACAGGTAAGTGTCCTAATATTAAAAACTTTACATTTTTCATGGGGGGGGGGGGGGGAACCCCTCTTTAAAAGCATTCAAACCAGTTTGGCTGTTTTGAACACTGCCACATTTTAAAATCTGGTGCCTTTAAGGCTCCAGTAAAACTGAAGTGACATCGCTTTTGGGTTACTAGATACGAGACCCGATCAAAGCTGATTCCGGCTTTGTTCGGGTCTCCGGCCAGCCAGCCTATTGGTGGGACGGGATAGCCCGGGTGGAATGGAAGGGACATCCCCTCCCACTGCTTGTGATAACAATCAAGCAGCTGCTTAGCCGCATCGGTTGTTATCACAAGAAAGCCGACTGTTGACTCTAAACAACGGTACCTGCAAGCAACACTCCAGTACAACCACTTAAAGCAGAATGACGTACAGGTATGTGATTTTGCAGCAAGTGGTTAAAAATGCAGGAAACTTTGCACCTCCTGAGAAGATCCTTTAACCACTTCCCGCCCGGCTTATAGACAAATGACGTCCGGGTGGGAGGTTCATTATCCTGACTGGACATCTATTGATGTCCTCAGGATAATCCGCGATCGCACGCCCCTGGGGGGTGCGCATCTCGGCGATCGGTGGTGTCGTGGGTCAGTCTGACCCACCGCATTACTGACCGAGGTAAAAGGCTTTGATCCGAAGCCTTTTACCATGTGATCAGCCGGGACCAATCACGTCTGATCACAGTGTAAATAAGAAGAGCTGATCGGCTGCTCGCCTGATGAGGGGGGGCTGCGCTGAATGTTTATCAGCGCAGCCACCCTCATGATCACCCCACTGGACCACCAGGGAGCCTACCCAGGACCACCAGGGAGCCCCCTCCCCCGGACATCACAAAGAGGCCGCCCAGGACCACCAGGGAAGGACCACAGAGGCCACCCAGGACCACCAGGGAGCCCCCACTAGTACACCAGGTAAGGGCAATATTGTGCACTGTAGGGATGGCACTGTCCCCATGTATGATGCCTGCCAGTGCCATCCCTAACAGTGCTTGTTGCACCAGTGCCCACCACTGCCACCTATAAGTGCCCACCAGTGCCACCTATCAGTGCCCACCTGTGCCACCTATCAGTGCCCATCTGTGGCACCTAATAGTGCCACCTATCAGTGCCCAGTGCCACTTATCAGTGCCACCTATGAGTGTCCATCACTGCCGCATATCAGTGCCACGTATCAGTGCCCGTCAGTGTTGCTTGTCAGTGCCGCCCACCAGTGCTGCATATGTGCCCCATCATCAGTGCAACCTTATCAGTGCCACCTCATCAGTGCCAATCTGTACTGCCTCATCAGTGCCCGTCAGTGTAGCCTCATCAGTGCCCATCAGTGTAGCCACATCAGTGCCCATCAGTGTAGCCACATCAGTGCCCATCAGTGAAGGAGAAAATGTACTTTATACAAACTTTTGTGACAGAAACAAAGAAAAATGTTTTTTTTTTTTTCAAAATTTTCGGTCTTTTTTTTTTATAGCGCAAAAAATAAAAACCGCAGGGGTGATCAAATACCACCAAAAGAAAGCTCTATTTGTGGGAACAAAGTGATAAAAACTCTGTTTGGGTACAACGTTGCTCAACCGCGCAATTCTCATTCAAATCGTAACAGCACTGAAAGCTGAAAATTGGTGTGGGCGGGAAGTGTTCTAAGTGCCCGGTATTGAAGTGGTTAAACATCACCCAAAAAATGTTTCCGTAGATCTTGAATTTTTTCCCCAGTTTTCCATGTTAATGTACACAGTGTGCATGCACATTTCCTACCTGCAAACATCACTTTTCAGTTAACACACTTGACTTTATTGTTTTTCATTGGAGATGGTTACTGATGTCTATGGAAAAATTGCATTGTTCACAGATATTTTGAGCGGTCTATGGGTGGCCCCACTGTAACATAATACATAGCCACCAATTACTTTGAACCTGAGTGATGTTGAGCACAGACATATTACCTGTGACTGTCTCTATGGAATCTAGGGGAGCCGTACTCATCAAATTCACTCCAAACAAAAAGACATAGGCAATGCATAGAACCACCAGGAGGTACACAGGAATAGCCACTGCCCAATACCTTAGGAAAAATATGAAAAAGACCAATTTATTAATAAAAATTGCAGGTAAAAGCACGGGAAAAAGAAAGTATTTTAAATGCATTTTTGATTTACGTACAGTCAGGTCCATAAATATTGGGACATCAACACAATTCTAATCTTTTTGGCTCTATAGACCACCACAATGGATTTGAACTGAAACAAACAAGACGTGCTTTAACTGCAGACTTTCAGCTTTTATTTGAGGGTATTTACATCCAAATCAGGTGAACGGTGTAGGAATTACAACAGTTTGTATATGTGCCTCCCACTTTTTAAGGGACCAAAAGTAATGGGACAATAGGCTGCTCAGCTGTTTCATGGCCAGGTGTGTGTTATTCCCTCATTATCCCATTTACAAGGAGCAGATAAAAGGTCCAGAGTTCATTTCAAGTGTGCTATTTGCATTTGGAATCTGTTGCTGTCAACTCTCAATATAATATCCAAAGAGATGTCACTGTCAGTGAAGCAAGCCATCATTAGGCTGAAAAAACAAAACAAACCCATCAGAGAGATAGCAAAAACATTAGGTGTGGCCAAATCTACAGTTTGGAACATCCTCAAAAAGAAAGAACGCATCGGTGAGCTCAGCAATACCAAAAAACCCGGAAGACCACAGAAAACAACTGAGGTGGAGGCCCCAAGAATTCTTTCCCTGGTGAAGAAAACACCCTTCACAGCAGTTGGCCAGATCAAGAACACTCTCCAGGAGGTAGGTGTATGTGAGTCAAAGTCAACAATCAAGAGAAGACTTCACCAGAGTGAATACAGAGGGTTCACCACAGGATGTAAACCATTGGTGAGCTTCAAAAACAGGAAGGCCAGAATAGAGTTTGCCAAACATCTAAAAAAACCTTCACAGTTCTGGAACAACATCCTATGGACAGATGAGACCAAGATCAACTTGTACCAGAGTGATGGGAAGAGAAGAGTATGGAGAAGGAAAGGAACTGCTCATGATCCAAAGCATACCACCTCATCAGTGAAGTATGGTGGTGGTAGTGTCATGGAATGGGCATATATGGCTGCCAATGGAACTGGTTCTCTTGTATTTATCGATGATGTGACTGCTGACAAAAGCAGCAGGATGAATTCTGAAGTGTTTCAGGCAATATTATCTGCTCATATTCAGCCAAATGCTTCAGGATGGACAATGACCCGAAGCATACTGCGAAAGCAACCAAAGAGTTTTTTAAGGGAAAGAAGTGGAATGTTATACAATGGCCAAGTCAATCACCTGACCTGAATCCGATTGAACATGCATTTCACTTGCTGAAGACAAAACTGAAGGGAAAATGCCCTAAGAACAAGCAGGAACTGAAGACAGTTGCAGTAGAGGCCTGGCAGAACATCACAAGGGATGAAACCCAATGTCTGGTGATGTCTATGCATTCCAGACTTCAGGCTGTAATTGACTGCAAAGGATTTGCAACCAAGTATTAAAAAGTGAAAGTTTGATTTATGATTGTTAGTCTGTCCCATTACTTTTGGTTCCTTAAAAAGTGGGAGGCACATGTACAAACTGTTGTAATTCCTACACCGTTCACCTGATTTGGATGTAAATACCCTCAAATTAAAGCTGAAAGTCTACAGTTAAAGCACATCTTGTTCGTTTCATATCAAATTCATTGTGGTGATGTATAAAGCCAAAAAGATTAGAATTGTGTCAATGTCCCAATATTTATGGACCTGAATGTAAATTATTCTTTATTGACTGGCAATGTGCTTTTAGGCTCTATACACACTAAGGTTTTTTAAGCTCCTAGAAGCTTAGAATTTTTTTGTACTGCAAAAACACCAATAAAATGCTAATGTTCCTAAATGCTCCTAAAAGCTTCTAAATACTTCTAAGGCTTCATGCACACAGGGCGTTAAAAAAAAGTCCTAAAAACATCAGTAGCTTATCAGTGATTTTTTCAGCTTTTTTGCGGCGGCGTTAGTGAGCATTAACCACTTGCCGACCGCCAACCGCAGGTTGACGGCGACAAGGTGGTTCGTTATTGCAAATCGCCGGCATATGACGGCGGCTGCGATAACGCGCTCCCTGTGTTCGGGGAGGGCCAGGGAGCGGCTGCTTCGATTGCCGCCGGCTACCCGCGATGGCCCCCCCGGAGTGAAGGAACGGAGGTCCGTGTATGTAAACACGGACCTCCGTTCTGTGAAGGGGAAGGGCTGTGATCACAGCCTTCCTGTATACGAAGGCTGTGACCACTTCCCTTCCCCAGCTAGGGCAGTCCCCCCACAGTTAGAACACGCCCAGGGAACACAGTTAACCCTTAGAGCGCTCCCCTGCAGGTTAACGCCTTCACTGCCAATGGAATTTACACAGTAATCAGTGCATTTTTATAGCACTGATCGCTGTATAAATGCCAATGGTCCCAAAAAAGTGTCAAAATAGTCCGACATGTCCGCCCCAATATCGCAGTACCGCTAAAAATCGCAGATCGCCGCCATTACTAGTAAAAAAATTAAAAAAAAATAAAAACCCCAAAAATGAATTCTCATCATCCGTAAACGCGACCACTTTTGCGCAAACCAATCTATAAAAGCCGATTGTGATTTTTTTTATCGCAAATATGAGGAAGAATATAAATCGGCCAAAAACGGTGAAAAAAATGTTTTTTTATATTTTTTTTGGATTTGTATTTTAGCAAAAAGTAAGAAATTTGGGTTTTTTTTGCAAAATTGTCACTCTTCTTTTGTTTATAGCGGCAATCAGAAATGGCGCAGAGGGGATCAAATACCACCAAAAGAAAGCTCTATTTGTGGGAAAAAAAGGACGCAAATTTAGTTTGGGTACAACGTTGCACGACCGCGCAATTTTCAGTTAAAGCGACGCAGCGCCAAATCGCAAAAAGGGCTCCGGCCCTAAAGCTGGAAATCCTTCCGGGGCTGAAGTGGTTAATGAGCGTTTTTTTTTTTTCAATGGATAAAAAACGCCCATAAACGTTGGTGAGTTGCGTTAGTGAGCATTTTTGAGCGTTTGTTCGTTTTTACATCTGAAAAACATCTCTCAGAACCCTCTGGTCTTGTTTTTTTTTTTAAAAACATCAAAAGACGTCCTGTGTGCATGAGGCCTAAAAGCTACTAAAATGCTACTAGAAACTGGCACAAAAATGCTATTATCAGCATTTTTCATTCGGCATTTTTTATTTTTAGCTTATAGTGGCCAGGGAGCCTAAAACTTGCTGGAAAATTGAAATACTCCAGGAAGAGTCAATTCTTTAGCACCCCTTCCTTGCATGTCATAGCCCTCTCCTACTATATAGATTGTAAGCTCTAACGAGCAAGGCCTTCTGATTCCTCCAGTATTGAATTGTTTTGTAACTGTACTGTCTGCCCACACATTGTGAAGTGCTGCGCGAACTGTTGGCGCTATAGAATTCCTGTATATATGATAATAATATTGTGGGAGTCTTAAAGTGATACTAAACCTTTGTTTTGTTTTTTCTTTAAAATAACAAATATGTTAAACTCACATGCTCTGTGTAGCAGTTTTGCACAGAGCAGCATAGATCCTCCTCTTCTCGGGTCCCTCTTCAGTGCTCCTGGCCCCTCCCTCCTGTCGAGTGCCCCCACAGCAAGCAGTTTGATATGGGGGCACCAGAGCCAAGCCACAGCTCCCTGTGTCCATTCAGACATGAAGCCACAGTTTGGCCCCATCCCGTCTCTTTCCTGATTGGTTGACTGATTTGCCTGCAGCGGGAGCCAATGGCGCCGCTGCTGTGTCTCAGCCAATCAGGAGGGAGAGTCCAGGACAGCCAAGGCACTCGTGGACAAGGTCACTGATAAGGCAGTACAGCCAGCCCTCCTGGGCCCCATGAGTTCAAAAGGGGAGCCAGGGCACCTGCTGAGCAGAAGGGCCAGCTGTACTACCTTGCTGCAGACACCGATCCTCTTCTTTGTTCCCCTGCAGTGCTGCCAGCTTCTGTTCAGCTCACTCTCTCCAGCAGGATTCGCACCACCATCCCTCTGTTATTCGGCCCCCCTGTGCGCCCCTTTCCCCCACAGCTTGGCTGGCTTCCCTCTTCTCCTGCCAGCAGCTGCTGCATGCACAAAAGGGGATGTTTCGGGATGGAGAGTGGAGGAGGGGGGGCCAGTTAGCATGTCATATAATAATGATTTTAGTGTATTTTTAGTGAAAATATAATATGATATTTTCTGGGTGGGGCCCTGTCAGGTAGGCAGTATAGAGCCCCATGAATTCTAACAGCAGCCCTGCTCATGGACATCCCTGGAAAGAGATGGGGCTCAGGTGAGTATTAAGGGGGCTGCTGCACAGATAAGGCAAAAAACCTTAAGCATTTTATATCTTAATGCATAAAATGAGATATAAAACCTTCTGCCTTTGCAACCTTTAAATGACTGTCTGTGCTGGCTTGAGTGATAGCTCTAAGTCTTGCTGGGGCTGCTGACATCACATCCAAGATGGTGGCAACTAGCAGCAGTCTCAGGGCTTTTGGAAGTCTACACAAGGGAGGCTTTTACAGGTAAATAACATGCATAAAACATGTTATATGCACATACAATCTTTTGGGAAGATTGTTGTTGAAATGAATGGCCTGGCTGCATGGTCAATTGAAACTATTATTAAGTACAATTATTGTTACTAACTTTTATTTTTTATTATTATTAATATTATATGAAGCCCAAAATATATCATACAACTCCTAATATTAATAATAGTACCCTTAATTTAGAAAATAATCCTTTTATGCAGCACTACATGGCCAGCTTTATGAGCTAAAGAGGAAGCTATCTTGGGCCCGTTGGTGTAGAGGACCTGTCAGAGCCAGGGAACCCCATTGTCTTCAGACCTATGATCTCTGCAACCTGACCACATACGTGTACATGCAACCAACCCAGTGTCCTATTTCAGAGTGAGAAGTAATGACATTTTCATATTATAAACCAAATCATTTTGCCTCCCTCAATTTTTATAATCATAAGAACACACTTTAAATTAGTACTCACTTTTGAGGCCAATAGGTCAGTCCTAAGGAGTGTAACCATGATTCCGGAACAAAAGCCCAGGTCAGATACAAGACTGGAAAACAATGTAGAACATAAATAGTCAGATCGGTTACAGAATCAATTATGGACTACTTGTACAACCAAAAAAGAGATACAATCAATCATTCAGGTCCTAGGTTGTGCTTCTCTATGCAATGCAGACAGATCATGCTGCTGGGAGGGGCCAGCAGAGTGCTGTGCATAGCTTCCCACAGTAATCCTCTTGAGAGCCCTCGGCCCTGATGGAATTAGTGGTCTGGCTCTTGGGAGGAGTAATGGAAATAATAAAATGTACTGACGGCTGTCAGTCTGAAGGAGTTGGTGTCTCTAGTCGGACTGCATTTGCAGAGCACTCTGGGTGACGCCCACATGTGATGCTCAGTCCCATGATTAAAAAACTAAAATTAATTTGCTGTTATTGCACTGGCACCATTGTTACAAACAACATGAGACGTGTGAGATTTTCTGGTACTGACTATTTTGCTTTTTTTTTTTTGTACAAAAACGTATCTTAAAAAAAAAAAAAAAAATCCAATAAATGCGAGGGGCGGGCCAAGGACATTAAAGCGCTGTATACTCATTAAAAAAAAACAAAAAAAATACTGTAATGAGCTAGTATGCACCGCATACTAGCTCATTATGAAATACTTAACTCAGAATGAAGCTCCATCAGGGCTGCACGGTCCCCACAGAGGGAGCAGACATCTTCCCTCAGGGGATCCTTCCGGGTTCAGGGCTCCGGTGCGAGAAGTCACTCCACGCATGCGCACGGGAGCCCTTCTTTCCGGCAGGGTTTCAGGCAAGGTCCGGCACTGGGACATCACTGTGCATGCACCGTGAGGTGAGCGGCTGCATGCAAGGTGAATATCTCCTAAACCGTGTAGGTACCTACAGGTAAGCCTTTCACAATGTGAAGTGAAATTAGAGGAAGCCATTTTTAGCACAGTCTGTACAAGACTGAAGGAAGGCCTGGAGTCCACCTAAAAGGACCAGTTCACACCACACGCATTCCAGTGTGTATTTTTTTTTGCATCAAAAATGCATGGAATGTAGGTTATATGGTTTCCAATGGCATAGTTCACACTGGTGCAGTCAGCTCCAGGGCTTTCCAGTTCCAGAAAAAAACAGAACATGTTGCATTTTACCTGCACTGGAACGCAGTAAAATGCAGCAAAAACGCACCAGACCCTAGTATAGTGAAAAAAAAAAAAAAAGCACCTGGAATGCATCCAGAAACACATCAAAAATGCACTGGAGCGCAGTATAAACGTGCATGCAGAAACGTATCCAGAACAGATCTGGAGTGCGTTTTTATTTTGTGAACCAGCCCTCAAAGTATATCTTAAAGCGTTTGTTAACCCCCCAAAAAAATAGGATTTTTTTACTTAATGTAAAATCCTTTTCTCTGAGTTCATTGACGGACGCAGCCTCTTATTCTTGACGTGGGGTTTATGCACCTTTCACTAGGAGTGGACTAGGCAGAATGTAGTTCAGCTAAAAGCAGACATAGCCCCTCCCAGGGGGCAGTCCTCACTTGGCATAACCCCTCCTGCCCTGCTCAGCAACTCCGTTCGTAACAAGCAGTACAAACTCAAGGAGGGGTGGGTGCTGCGTCCATCAATGAACTCAGAGAAAAGGATCTTTCAGTAAGTCAAAAAATCCTATTTTCTCATTCGTTCTTTCATGGATGCAGCCTCTTATTCTTGACATGTGTGGATGTCCCAAAGCAGTGTCACAACAAGGGGTGGGCAACAACAACAGTACCCAACAGAAGAGTTCTCTGGGAGGTGCCAGGAGCGCCTCACACCACCGCCTGCAAAAAAAACTTTGTGGCCAAAAGCAGCATCTGAAGACGCTGAAACATCAACTCTGTAAAACTTGGAAAAAGTGTGCACCCAGGTTCGCTTTAACTGACAATTGCGCGGTCATGCGACGTTGTACCCAAACAAAATTTGCATCCTTTTTTTCCCACAAATAGAGCTTTCTTTTGGTGGTATTTGATCCCCTCTGCGTCATTTCTGATCGCCGCTATAAACAAAAGAAGAGCGACCATTTTGCAAAAAAAACCCTAAATTTCTTACTTTTTGCTAAAATTCAAATACAAAAAAAAAAATATATAAACAAACTTTTTTTTTCAGCGGTTTTGCCCGATTTATATTGTTCCTCATATTTGTGATAAAAAAAAAAAAAAATCACAATCGGCATTTATTGATTGGTTGGCGCAAAAATGGGCGCATTTACGGATGGTGAGAATTCATTTCTGGGGTTTTTATTTTATTTTTTACTAGTAATTGCGGCGATCTGCGATTTTTAGCGGTACTGCGATATTGCAGCGGACATGGACGATTTTGACACTTTTTTGGGACCAATGACATTTATTCAGTGATCAGAAATGTAAATGTCCACTGATTACTGTATAAATGTCATTGGCAGTGAAGGGGTTAACCTGGGGGGGGGGGAGCTAGGGGTTAACTGTGTTCCCTGGGTGTGTTCTTACTGTGGGGGGGTTGGGCTACCATGGGCATGAGAGATCTAACCGATCCCAGTGACAGGGATCAGTAGATCTCCCATGCCTGCACTGTCAGAATGGGGAACCGCCGTGTTTACATCGGCGGTTCCCCGTTCTTTGCCTATGGCCACTCATCAGGTCCACCCGAGCCGCGGGCACACTCCTCAAGAGTGCGGCGGGTGCGCGCGCGCCCCCTAGCGGCCGTCCACGTCTTTTTACGGCGATTCGCGGCCAGCGTCCACACTGCTGCAGTAAATATGCGGTAGGCAGTGTGGAACTGGTTAAATAGAGCTGCCCAGCACCGCCTCCTCTGAGAGCGTGAGGAAACAACAATCAAATGCAAACACGTCCTCAGCACAATCTTCTCCTAACATTGCCCCCCCCCCCCCCCCCCAAGGGGCAGCCTCTGGATGCCCAACCGGGCCTTTAACTCTGGATGTCTTGTCCACAAGGACCTGACAAGCTCTTTAACGTGGATGTGGTTTTCAAGTTCCCATGAGCTTTCTTCGGGCCCGTACCCCTTCCACTTAATCAAGATCCACCCCTCTTCCTGCAGTCGAGGATAGCTTCCACTTCAAATTCCTCCTCACCATCCACAAGGATGGGCTCAGGTGGGGCCGACTTCTGACCCAGAAAAAAGTCTTGGGTTACGGGCTTCAACAAGGTGACGTGGAATACCGGATGCACTCGCAGGGAAGGCGGAAGGTCCAGCTCATATGCCACCCTGTTGATTTTCCTTTTCACGGGGAATGGCCCGATGAACCTTGGGCCCAATTTCCTGGAAGGCTATGCCAACCTCAGGTTCTTGGTTGCTAACCATACACGGTCACCTGGTTGCAAGTCCAATTCCCCGCGTCTGCCCTTGTCGAATGCCCTCTTGTTGCATTCCTGTGTCTGAGCTAGGGTTTCTTGTAGCACCTTGTTGTTCCTTGTCAGGAATTCCACCGTCTTTTGTACAGCAGGTACCTCGCTTTCTTGAACCAAGTTTGGTATAAAGGTAGGGTGGTACCCCAGATTCGCCCAGAATGGGGACTGCTTTAATGCTGAGTGCTCGGTATTGTTGTACGCAAACTCCGCCATAGGTAACAGCGAGACCCAGTCATCCTGAGCAAAAGACGAGTAGCAGCGGATGTACTGCTCTAGGGTCTGGTTAGTCCTCTGTCTGGCCATTTGACTGAGGGTGATATGCAGAGGAGAATGCTAGTTCAATGTTTAATGCGGAACACAGGGTTTTCCAGACCCGGGAAGTGAAATGCACCCCACGATCAGAGACAATGTTGATAGGGAGTCCATGCAGTCGGACCACTTCCTTGATAAATGTCCCTGCCATTTCAGTTGCCATGGGAGTGCCCTTCATTGGAATGAAGTGGGCCATTTTGGTGAGGCGATCCACAATGACAAAAATGGAATTGAATCCTTCAGATGGGGGTAGTTCCACAATAAAATCCATCGATATGTGTGACCATGGCCGTTCCGGAATGGGCAGCGGGTTTAACAGACCCCATGCTTTTGCACGGCTGGTCTTGTGTTGGGCACAGACCGGACAAGTGCTGACATATTTCCGGCAGTCCTTGTCAGCAGAAGGCCACCAAAAGGAGTGTGACAACAGTTCCACAGTCTTACGACCGCCAAAGTGTCCGGCCAATTGGTGGTCGTGACAGCGTTCCAGCACTGTTAAACGCTGCTGTTCTGGAATGAAGAGTTTATCCCAGAACCACCACAGTCCATCTTTCAGTGTCAGCCTGGAATCAGGAGACATGGTTGATCCCGCCAGGGACCACTTAACTCGAGCCAGCAAATCCTCCTGCAGTAGCAAGAAGCTCCAGGACGGGAGGGTGGCATCAGGTGGCATGGAGTCGCCAGGCTCACTGAACATCCTGGACAGAGTGTCCGGCTTCACGTTCTTCGACCCGGGTCTGTAAGTGACATGCAGGTTAAAAGGAGAGAAAAATAGAGCCCATCGTGCCTGGCGTGGTCTCAGCCTTTTAGCAGTGCACAGGTACAAATGGTCAGTGAATACCATGACAGGGTGTAAGGCTCCTTCCAGCAAATACCGCCATTCCTCCAGGGCGGATTTGATTGCCACAAGTTCCCGGTCTCCCACATCATAATTCTTTTCTGGCGCTGTGAGCTTGCGGGAGAAGAAAGCAATGGGGTGAAGTGAGGCCTTGGGACCCCGTCTCTGGGATAGGACTGCTCCCACTGCTGTCTCAGAGTCGTCCACCTCCAGAGTATAAGGCAGAGCCGAATCTGGGTGTTTGAGAACCGGGGCCATGGTAAACAGTTCCTTGAGTTTCTGGAAGGCCATTTGGGCCTCAGGGGACCAATGGAAATGGGAGCACTGTTTAGTGAGTTGGGTGATGGGTGCGATCACCACAGAGAATCCTCTAATAAACTTCCTATAGAAGTTGGCAAACCCGATAAACCATTGGACCCCTTTCCTGTCCACGGGAGCTGGCCAATCCACAATTGCAGCGACTTTCTGGGGATCCATGGTTACCCCAGTGATGGAGATGTCGAAGCCCAGGAATGAGATTCGGGAACACTCAAAGGCACACTTTTCAGCCTTAGCAAAGAATCCATGCTGCCATAGACGTAGGACGCACCTGACATTCCTGCGATGATCCTCCAGGGAAGTTGAAAAGATGAGGATGTCATCCAGGTAAATGATGACGAACTGATCCAAGTAGTCACGAAACACATTTACTAGGTGCTGGAAAGTGGCTGGCGCATTGCAGAACCAGAAGGGCATCACTAAGTACTCAAAGTGGCCGAAGCGCGTCCGGAAGGCAGTCTTCCACTCATCACCCTCCCGGATGTGGATCAGGTTATAGGCTCCCCGAAGATCAAGTTTGGTAAACACAGCAGCGGTTCCTAGTATTTCAAATAACTCAGGGACCAGTGGCAAGGGGTACCGGTTCTTAATGGTAAACTTGTTAAGGTCCCGATAGTCTATGCAGGGTCAGAGTGTGGTCTCTTCTCCACGAAGAATATTCCAGCTCCTGCAGGGGAAGTGGAGGGCCAAATGAACCCTTTCTGAAGGTTATCATCCAGATAAGCCTTGAGGGCTTTCAGTTCCAACTCAGAGAGCGGGTAAATTCAGCCAAAGGGTACTTCTGCCCCCGATAGCAGCTCTATCGGGCAATTGTATGACCTGTGAGGTGGGAGAACATCTGCCCCTTTCTTGCTGAACACATCCAGAAACTCATGGTAGGCAGATGGAACAGCGAGACGGGTTTCGTTATCAGAATCAGAGTCCAGACAGAGCACTGAAGAGGGGAGTTCCAGAGCTGGTGGCAAACAGTGTTGCTGACAGTATGAGGAGAGAAACTGGACCTCTCCCGAGGGCCAGTCAATGGTAGGACCGTGTGCCTGGAGCCATGGCAGACCCAAAATGACTGGGCACAGAGGGGACGTTATGGCGTCCAATGACAGATGTTCCATGTGTCCGCTAGCTGTCCGGGCAAGAAGAGGCACTGTCTCATGGGTGACTGCTCCAGATTTTATGGTGGACCCATCCGCCAAGCGGATGGCCATCCGGCGGGTCTTAGGCTTGAGTGGGATCTGGTGCTGAGCTGCAAAGGCCAGATCGATGAAGCAGCTACAGGCCCCGGAATCCAGGATAGCCGGGACCTGGATATGCAGTGGCAGAATGAGATGGTTGGAGGGATCGGCCAAAGATAAGAGTTCTCCAGGGGTATAGCGGAGCCTGTTTCCCTGCTTAGCCGGACAGGACCTGACACGGTGTCCGGGGCCACCACAATAGAGGCAGAGGTTGGAAGTCAGACGTCTGTGTCTCTCCTCAGGGGAGAGAGCTGGCCGGGAAGGTCTGGGCTCCGTTCATACGGGGCAAACACCCCCTGCAGCTTCTTCGGCTCTACGCTCCCGCAGACGTCGGTCGACCTGGATGGTCAGGTTGATCAGAGCTTCCAATGTCGGGGGGACTTCCACCCAGGCCAGCTCATCTTTGAGCGGTTCGGTGAGCCACAATCGGAACTGATGACGGAGTGCAGCGTCGTTCCAGGAGGTATCTGCGCTCCAGCGCCGGAACTCTGCTACATAATCTTCCGCCGTTCGGCGGCCTTGCTGGAGTGTGTGGAGAGCAGCCTCAGCTGTAGCAGCCTGGAGGGAGTCCTCGTACAACCGAGCAATGGACTGAAAGAAAAGGACGAGGTTGGTGGTCTCAGGAGCCCCCTGTTCCAGCAGCTGGTGAGCCCATGCTTGTGGTTCATCCCTTAGCAGCGAGATGACCAGTCCCACCTTAGTAGCTTCTGACGAGAAGGTGCGGGGCTGCAGGTAGAAGTACAGTTCGCATGCAGTGCGAAAAGTACGGAACTTCAGGCGGTCTCCCGTGAACCGCTCGGGCAGGGGTACCTCGGGTTCACTAGGCATGGTTAGCAGGGTGTGAGCATCCAGCTGGCTGGTGCTGACAGGCAACATGAGTTCTCGGACTTGGTTCTCCAGCCGGCTGTATTCCCCTTGTAAGTCCCTCACAGCCTGGGTGAGCCCGGCTAGGTGCATACTCAGATCCTCCATAAGAGAGGGCCACTGCGCAGACTCGGACTGGCTGTCCGTTGCTGTCACGTACCTGATGGTGGAGACTGGCTTATGCAGTAGGCAACCTCTCTTACGGCCCTGGTTCCAGAACCCCTGGACAGGGAGCGCTGGAGCACAGGGGAGCACGAGGGCTGCATAGGACACTGGTGATGGTAAGATGTCGTCCAGAAGGTCGTGCAAGATGGAAGAGTAGTGAGACAGGCCGGGTTGATAACATGCGGGCTGAGCAGTACAGGAGGAGCAGGCAGTTGGGTGGTCAGGTGTAGGCAGGGTCGTTAACAGGCAGGCAGATTGAAGTACACAGGGATCAGACAGAAGACTGGTCGTAGGCAAGCCGGGGGACGGTACAGGCGGAGTTCAAGCAGATGCGGGTTCAGGCTGGGTCACAGGTAACAAATAGCTCAGAACAGGTTGCTCAGGAACACGGTAACGCTGTAGAACGGACAGCACTTGCTACAGGAAACCCACTGTTTAAATAGAGCTGCCCAGCACTGCCTCCTGAGAGCGCGAGGAAACAACAATCAAATGCAAACACGTCCTCAGCACAATCTTCTCCTAACACAGGGGAACTTATTGTTGTAATACAGAGGGGATGGTAGCATTTTATACAAGTGGTTTAACAACCACTTTCTTACTGGGCACTTATACCCCTTGCTGCCCAATTTTCAGGTTTCAGCGCGGTCACACTTTGAATGACAATTGCGCGGTCATGTAACACTGTACCCACATTACATTTTTATCATTTTTTTCACACAAATAGAGCTTTTTTTGGTGGTATTTAATCACCACTGTGTTTTTATTTGTTACTAAAAAACAACAGAAAAATTTAATAAAAAAAAAAAAAAAAAAAAAAAAAAAAGCTTTTCATATTTTGATATAAAATTTTGCAAACAGGTAATTTTTCTCCTTCACTGATGGGCACTGATAGGTGGCACTGGTCAGGAAGCACTGATGAGACTGCATTGATAGGTGGTACAAGTGGGCACTGATCAAGATGCACCGATAGGTGGCACTGGTGGGCATTGATTTGCAGCACTGCAGGGCACTGATTAGCAGCACTGGTTGGCACTTAGGGGACCAATGTCCCTCTAACAGATCCTGGTTACCAGCTTTATTCTCTTCTTCATGCTGACAGCGTGAAGAAAAAAAAAAAAACCTGGTAACCGGCTTCTGTTTACTTCCGTGATCAGCTGTCATTGGCTGACAGCTGATCACGTGGTAAAGAGCCCACTGTGATTGGCTGTTTACCCTGCTCTGTGATCAGCCCAGTCCGAGGGCACGCACGTGGTGGAGTGAGAACGGGACGTCGTACATGGACACCTTCCCGGCATTTGAGGTCCCCAGTGTAGCTGTCTTTTGGCTATAGTGAGGACATGAAGTGGTTAAGCCAAAACTTTTTAAATTAGCTTTGTGTAGTGCAGGAAAAAGTTAAAACCCGTCATGTTTTTTTCTTTTTACCATCTGTGTCCAATTGGGGAAAATCCCCTTCACTTCCCTCCCTGCAGACACAATAACAACTTTAAGCTCCAGTGACAATTGTCTCCAAAAAAAAAAAAAAAAGTGTGAATGCCCCAAAGTAGACACCTGACAGAGGGTCTAACCCCCTCGCCACTCGAACAGATCTGACTTAAGACACATTTCAAACCATGTATTTATTTATATGCATGTCAACAGTGGTAAAAAAACAGTTTAGTTATATGTGTCACAAAATATCTGTATTAGGGGTGCACCAAAATGAAACTGCTGGTGCCGAAACTAAAAATTCAGGATGCACTTGGCCAAACTGAAATTGACGTTTTTTAAAAAAATATATATATTTTTTATAAAGAATTGTATTATATTTAACCTTTTTAATTAATATCATGAATATAAATGTATTGTCAGCCATTATCGGCACCATTTGAAGTAGTGTTAATAATCCCGTATTTTGCTGCATTTTACAGAAATGACTGAGAAACACCTGCCACCTAGTGGTTACACTATGCTCTATCTACAAAATCATTGCAGGTCATAAAAATATAGAATATACACTATATAGCCAAACATTTTTGAACACTTGACCATCACACCTACTTTATGGCCAAAAGTACTGGACACCTCTTCAAATTATTGAGTTTGGGTGTGATTAGTGAAGGGTACTCTTAATGCTACTGCATACCAAGACATTTTGGACAACCGTGAGCTTCCAACCTTGGGATGACAGCCCTCCTCCGCTCCTTCTAGAGCTTCATGGTTTTACAAGTTCTATCCTGAATAACATGCAGCCTGCCCAGACCCCTGACTGAATACATTTAGGATGAACTAGAACACCGACTTTGAGATCTTCTCTTCCAACACCAGTATGTGGCCTCCCAAATGCTCTTTTGCCTGAAGTGGCACTAATTCCCTCAGATGCTCTTGAAAACTTTGTTAAAACCTTCCTGGAAGCTTGGAGACTGTTAAGCTAGAAAAAAATGTGCATGGGGAAGGGGGCATGGGCCACTCCATGGTCATGGTTTGTGATGTCCAACAAGCTCATATAGATGTGATGGCACCTAAAAATGTAACTCCACCTTTGCTGTGGAAAAAGAAAAAAAAAAAAAAAACTGTTCCCTACGAGTCGACCATATAAACACCAAGGACTACTGATCCCAGAGATTTGGGGGAACATATACACGAGACACTGGATTGCAATCATGATTGAGGGCCAGTTCACACCATAGAAACGCAGTCCAGATGCGTTCCAGGTGCTTTTCTGCAGGCAGATTTTTGATGCAGTCCAGTGCTTTTTCCCCCTCTCTTTTCTTAACCTTAAGGGCCTGTTCCGGTGCATTTTTATGCTTTCTGGTGCATTTCTGGTACGTACGGGTGCGTTTCTAGTACGTTCCGGTGCGTTTTTACGCTTTCCGGTGCGTTTCTGGTACATTCCGGTGCATTTCTGATACGTTCCAGTGTGTTCCACTACAGTTCAGCGCAGAAAAAATGCAGCATGTTCTACTTTTTTTTTCTGGAACTGTAACACACTGAAACTGACCGCACTGGCATGAACTATGCCGTTGAAAACCATATAACCTACTTTATATAACCTAAAAAAAAGGCACTGGACTGCATGTGGTGTGAACTGACCCTGAAGGAGGTTAATCACATTCAAGTGGAGTACAATGGTTCCAGCAAATCTGCTCTCAACCCACATAGGTTACACCCTAGCTAGAGGACTGAGAGTTTGGAGTCCAGAAATAGTAAATGTAATGGGCATTCAAGACCAAGGGACCAAAGTTCCAAAAATCTTTTCTTAGTGGTGTTACATCATAATAATAAGACATAAAACATCCAATGTGTATCAGGGGCTCAACATTCTCCCCATTCTTCATGGCTCAAATATTGATTATTTTTACGAAGACTCAAAAAGTGCACAGTCACCAAAATTAAATACTGGATGAATGAACAGTGAAAAGTACACGTGATCAATATTAGCAGACAAATCCCTGGGGTTTGGGAGAAGCAGTAAATGAATTACATTAGAAGGGGGCTTATGGGGTAATGACACTTGTGCGTGTACAAACCACAATGTACATGAAGTCCCTTTGTAGTTGGATCATTAGTTCTTGGTGCTGGTGATTTGGTGCTGTAACCTTTTTGGAGCAGAATGGAAATTTTGTATGGGTTCTCCCTGCACAGGAAGTATTCTGCTCATCTGCTCAATGTTGGAACAAGGTGCTAACCCAAAGTGAAAAAGCCAAAGTGCATACCTGTTGTAAGCTACCAGCATGGGTTGAAGCTTCTCCAAACCAATACCCACCACCCCCCTGCTTAGCTTAAGAGCCTTTGCCTACCCCTCAGCCCAACCCTGATTCTGCTACAGGGGTTAATCTGAAAATCGGGACTAGTTTATGGTTTGAGGGATGCTCTGTAAAGCCTCACTTCAAAAATTACAGTGTTGGGCTCATGATGCCAAGAACATGTAGCTGGACCTTCAATCAGGAAAACTACATTTTTTCCTCTCCTCCTTCCCCCTTATACAACTGGAAAAAAAATTAACAATATATCCTTTTTACAATTTTTATTTTCTGCATTCTTGCCTGGGCGAGGAAGATGTATTCAGTCTATGGGACCTGATAGAGACGCACAGTGTGGCCTGTCCCATAGACCTGCCAGAGACCAATAATGTGTCTGCATGGGACATAGAGTGCATGGGTCTAAGATGGTGGCGTGAGAGAAGAGTGATGAGGAAGAACTTTGGGCTGGAAGGAGGACGTTGCTGGACTACATGGACTAGTGAGCATGTTTTATTTAATATACATACAGGAATAAATAAATAAGGGGCTAAAATAACATTTTAGCTAGATAGGGTAAAGTTCTTCTTTAATAGCCGTTTGTAAATGACAGGTTTACTTTTTAGAATCATAAATTTGTAATAATCAGATATTGCATCGCTGGGTTTATTATACTTACTAAATCCACACTGAGAAGCCAAGTAAAGGACAAAGCCATAAATGGCTCTCTCCGGTAGAGGAGACGGAGAATTCTCCACCATTCTGTTGCCTATAATAAACAAAACAGTATCTAAATCATTGCCAGTACTGAGTGGGAGAGAGGTATAAAACAATATGCACATCATTCATTAAAGAGCTTTAAGAAACTGTTTATGATGAACAGCAACCTGGTGCTACCTTTCATTTTCTAGCTGTACTAAGAAAATATTAGCTGGGAACTTGCATGATCATATGGGCAACACCAATAGTTCTTCTAGTTCCTCTTCCAGACTTTGGTAAATGAGCAGCCCAATGTACCCAACATTAATATTTGCAGCTTTTACATCTTACATGATTAATCTGGCTGTCTTCTGAGCTCTGATGACTGCAGAGGATAACATTGGTACTTGTTGCATTGCTGAAAGGTGTCCCTGGTCCTGGGCTCTCAATATCCTAAAGCACTATGACATGCCGCGACAATCCCCGGGCACCAGGTCGCCATGGCGACCAGAAATCGTGTCCTGGCGAGTGACAGCGGCTCCTTCTCTCACTATGGTAAAACAGCATGTCAGATTCAGTTCTCTGCTTAATCTAACAGCTGTTAAATTTGGCTGGCTGCCTGGAATATTTGTTGATAGTTAGAAGAATAAACAAACAATGTATCTTATCCTTCTTTCAAAGCAATTATCTCCGGGCTGTATCAGGAAAGTTTAACCATTTTAAGACTAAACCTTTTCTCACATTTGTGGCTTACAAGTAAAGATGCAGTATTTTCTGTTAGAAAATGACTTGGAACCCCCAAACATTATATATTATTTTTTAGCAGACCCTAGAAAATAAAATGGCGGTTGTTGCAATATTTTATGTCACACGGTATTTGCACAGCGGTCTTTCAAGAGCATTTTTTTTGGAAAAAATACATTTTAATGAATAAAAAAAAAAAAAAAAACCTAAACAGCAAAGTTAGCCCATTTTTTTTTTTTTTTATAATATGAAAGATGATGTTACACCGCGAGAAACGTGACCTTTATTCTAAGCAACAAAATTGTGATAAAGCCCTGTGTACCATCAACAATTACCACTCTATGTGCAGCTGGGCTCCAGTATTTCATGGTGACCGGAAACCCACCAGACCAATGAAAAGTCACTGTGGGGGACACACATGTAGGCAGGAAGAGGCTGCAAAGAGGAAGCAGAAGATCAGCAGCGCTGGAATACTTTTCACCTTTTTTTTTGTGTTTTATTTAAAATGTCACTAAGGCTTCATTTAGATGTGCAGTTGGGTGGTAAAAATGTGCAGTAGAGACATGTTTTTGCCACCCACCATTGGCTTCCCTTAGGCAACAGATGAGGGCGTTTTACATGCCACAGATGCAATGCATTAGGCATAAAGGGATTTTATTATAACTTACCGTAAAATCCTTTTCTCCGAGTTCACTGACAGACGCAGCTCTTCTTGACTTTGTGGGGTTTTTTTTTTTTTAAATTGTTTATTTATAGAATTTTCAAAAATACACTTTTCAAAAATACAATTTTTAAAAGCACAACAGATACAGACATGTGTTCATTTGGTATTTCCTTAAATCAAAGCAATTGTCAATGGCAGGAAACCAACGTAATATGCCCTTACAGACATGAGTCCCAATGAAGACAATACTAGTTAGTATATCAGGTGTCCGTACAAAGAATAATTGTTATGCCAAAGGACGGTAACTGTTAACGAAACTAAATTCCTTTATGGTTTACTTGTGTACAGACATAGACAACACGAAAATTTTTAACATAAAAACTTTTCACATAAAAACTTTTAAGATATTTATTTGTTAAATTTTTTTTTTTTTGGGGTGTTTCAGTTCTTCTCGACGCAGACAGTCACTTGAGCCTCTTTTCCTAAAATGCCATTCAATATTATTTTAGGGAAATACGGATTACGTAACGTAGACACCGTACATTTTGCGGGAGTAGACAA
>BLSH010307934.1:142665-160485 GCA_018402905.1 Glandirana rugosa
TCATAATTGCCCCCTGTCATAACTGCCCCCTGTCATAACTGCCCCCCCTGTCATAACTTCCCCCATATTATTGCCCCTGTCATAGTACTCTTGTGCTGTCCCCCAGGCTCTACAAACAGAGCTGAGATGATCAGCTCTGCAATTGGAATCAGCAATGCTACATCCATTCATCGACAATCATGGCAACAAAGGCCTGGTTGCCCTTTTTAAAGATGGCGCCGGGTGCCTCCCTCCCTCCTATAGCGTAATTTCCTGTTTGCAAGTAATGCGATGCTATAGCTGGGAAATGCCTATTGTCTCCTGGGATTGATGACACACATCTCCCAGAAGACATTGCAAACCGGAAATGACGCGGTGGGCCGCGTACGAGCAGCAGGGACTGAAAAAAGAATTTAGCAGCCTCAAAGTAAGTGATTGGAAAAAAATATATATATGCTAATTCGTTTTAAATGCCCTCTATAGAACTGTAAATGTGGGTGGAACTCCACTTTAATGTATATATACATGCAGGCCTCCAGAATGTATCCCTAACTTGCAAATGTCTTTCTTTTAAGCACTAGCAGCTCTGTAAAACTCTGAAATTAGTGGGTGTCTCGGTTTGCTGGAGCTCGGTGGGTGGAGTTGTGATGTCACGAGACTTGACATCCACCTCTATACTGAGAGCTGGAGGAAATTGGAAGGGGGGGGGGGTTTGGGGAGTATGAATGCTCCGTGCAGGAGATAAATATGACCTGTCAATCACACAGCACAGGATGTCTTTTTTTCCTATTGAAAAAAGATAACAGGATTACTCAGAGTTGGATTAACAGAAGACATGAAATCCTCTCCTGTACAAGGTGGAAGTGTCAGTAATTTTTTTTTTTCCGGGTTTACATCCACTTGTTACAAAACCCTCAACAGTAAAATCAGTCTGTATATGCAGCATAGTATGCTTGTTATACTCACTGTGGAACTTAAGGGGTTAATCCTCTGCATTGTGTAAAAAGGCTTCTTGATCCTGTATGCATAGATTCTTCCCTCCTGCACTGTCTATGTGGGGAAGGCCAGCTAACACAGACTGGGTAGTGGACCTGCACATGCTCAGTTGTGTCTTTTATGCTGGAGAGAGCTTTTACTTGCAATCAGAGTTAGCCAGGTCATATGATATTTACATCACACATGTGGGCGTGTATACAGGCTGTAGTGGAAATCTCCTCCTGCCTGAACTCTCAGCACTGGAGAAACTGTGCAGTTTATCATTTAACTGTATATAGTGGCGTATTTTAATGTAATAGAAGATTTATAGGCTGTGGGCACTGTGTGTGTGTGTGTGTGTGTGTGTGTGTGTGTCTGGGGGGGCGGGCAGATTAACTATTTTCTATTACTGGGTTTGGTAACACTTTAAGTACACCTGTGTGAACAAGGCCTTAGGCTCCATTCACACTATGATATTTCGTTTTGTAGGCGGAATCGCCGTGATTCTGCCCAGGATTCGGAAATGTTGCAAATCGCGTGACGCCCTTGCGATCCCCGCTATTCTAAACGGCCGCCGAATCGTGGTAAAATTGCAGTAAATAAGCACAGGCAGAATCGTGGGATGCCTGATGCCCAAAAGAAGTGCTTGTACTGTTTTGGGGTGTCGGGCATCCCATGATTCTGTTTGCACGTTTTCCTCACGATTTTACTGCAATTCGGGGGCTGAAATCGCAGGAAAACCGCGCCTCGATTTGGTGCCATTCAAAATAGTAGGGATCGCAAGGGTGTCCTGTGACTTGCGGCATTTCCGAATCGCGGTGATTCCGCCCGCAAAACGGAACGCCAAGGTGTATGGAGCATACTACCCTTCTAAAACGTTTTAAAAAAGCAGCAAATAAAAAAAAAAAAACACCTGAAAACGATACTCTCAGGTGGGAATGCAGCCTAAAAGGTGGTTGTGTTGATTTTGTACATGCCATCATAGTTGCACAAGCCTTTATCAAAGCAATATTGTAAATAAAAAAAAAAAATAAAATTGTTATTAGAGCACATAAATACAATACAATCTCTAAATTTGAATGAATCCTTACACAGAGTACTGACATTTTAATGTTGATACTTTCTGGCAGTGTATGGTCTGTATAGTGTGAACTTACATGTGTGTACATGAGCAAATGTCTGTAAATGGTCATGTGTGTAAAAACTCCAGAATGATTCCTCTAGCTCAGCTCCTCTAGCTCAGCCTTTATCAACCTTTTCAACACCGAGGAACCCTTGAAATAATTCTCCAGTCTCGGGGAACCCCTTCTACGGCCTCATACACACGGACGTTTTTTGACGCCGGCGTTTTCTGGCGTTTTTTGCAGCTCTCCATGTTAGTCAATGGCCCCATAAAAACGTTGGCGTTTTTGAGCTGTAGATGGCGTCGGCGTTAGTGAGCTGAAAGTAGAACCCACGGCCATCGCGTTCGGAGGCTGTAACGTTTTGGCATTTTTTGACGCCGACGCCGCAAAACGCCAACTAATATTGTACCGGTGTTTTCCGGCGTTTTTTGACACCAATGTTTTTAGGTTTAAAAATAGCAGAGGGATGATTTTTTTTTTAAAATCGCCTATTGACGCCGACGCTCACTAACGCTGATGCATAATGCCGAAAAATGCCAATTTTTTTCCCTTGACGTCGGGCCTGACGTTTTGTTTATTTTTAAAGATACGCCCGTGTGTATGAGGCCTAAAAATTAAAAATCTACAACTCATGATACATTGGTGTGATCAATGGGAAGAATGCTCCTTACACTTGTGGTCATTGTGAAGAATTACCTTTTACAGAGAGCTAAAAAGATCAATGATGCCATTGGGAATTTATCTGAGAGGTAGAAATTGACCATTGCTCAAAGAACCTCTAGCGACCTCTGGAGGAACCCTGGTTGAGAAACCCTGATCTAGCTTGTAGAAGGGGGTGTAATCCACGCTTGTAGGTGCAAAAAAATATTGACTGGTAATTTATATAGGAGAGATATATATATAAATATATATATATATATTTTTTTTTACTGGTCTAAAACACAGAGATCGTTTTCTGACATTAAAGTTGGATACACACTATATAATTTTCTGTAGATTTTTTTTTTTCCTCCAGATTTACCAAAACCATATAATATGAAGTCATACCTTAAGACCCCTTTCACACTGGGACATGCTTTAGCGCTAAAATAATCGAATGTAGTTAGATCTTCCTCTACAAATAAGGAATTTACAGTGAGAGATTACATCAATTGCAATTCTGAGAATGTAGTATATGCAATTGAATGCACGATCTGCCAACTTCAATATGTGGGTTGTACAATTAGACCACTCAGGAAGCGAGTTGGTGAGCATTACCATGGATCAGCACATACAAATGACAAAGGTCTATCAAACGTTTCAAAACCCTTTAAATATGGTCATAAGGGTAATCTATCATCGTTTGTGTTTTATGGGCTTGAGAGGGTTAAATATCCACCAAGTGGTGGTAATATCCATAAAATACTTTTGAAATTGGAAGTTTGGTGGATATTCAACCTCAAAACTAGATTTTCGGATGGAATGAATAACAGGTACGATGTAGACTTGTTTCTAAAATGAATTATCCCACCTTGATTATTGTTTATTCCTTTTGCATGTTGTTTCCTCTATTTCTCTAGGGATCGAACAATGCGGACTAATAACAGGGAATGAATTCATGTTACCCCCTTTTTAAATGATATTTCAGATCTCTGCATTTTTTCTGCAACCATTCGAATATTACTGAAAAACAACCTTTAAAGATTTTCTCTTTTTTTCTTTTCCATTTCTTTCCCTATTTCTTCATTATGCCTCATGGGAATATCTATATGGATTTTTTATTATTATACAGGATTTATATAGCGCCAACAATTTGCACAGCACGTTACAAAATGAAGGCAGACAGTACAGCTACATCACAATTTGGTACAAGAGGAATCAGAGAGCCCTGTTCGTTAAAGCTTACAATCTAAGAGAGAGGGTCAATTGATACAAAAGGTAATAGCTGTGGGGGATGGGCCGATGTAGAAAGTAAGACAGTGTATTAGAAGCAGGATAGGCTTCTTTAAAGAGAAAAGTTTTCAGGGATCGTCTAAAGATGGATAGATTAGGAGACAGTCTGACAGATTGGGGTAGGGAGTTCCAAAGGATGGGAGAAGCTCTGGAGAAATCCTGGAGGTGAGCATGGGAGGATGTAACAAGGGAGCTAGAGAGCATAACTACTATCTTGGATATATACTCTCATTGACAGTGGATAGGGGAACACATCCATCGTATATATTTTTATTTGATCAGTCTGTTTTTACAGTGTTGTTTGTATTCTCTATATACACCTGTTTATTGTGTCACAGCTTCAGGAAGGACCTATATTCAGACAAGGTGTCACTCTCCTTCGAATTACTGATCAGCTGAAGCAGTTTACACAATCACTGAAACTTAATTGCAATGTGCTGCACCTTAATGAAGTGTGTGTGTGTGTGTGTGTGTGTGTGTGTGTGTGTGTGTGTGTGTGTGTGTGTGTGTGTGTGTGTGTGTGTGTGTGTGTGTGTGTGTGTGTGTGTGTGTGTGTGTGTATAGTTGTTTTTCTATGCTGCGATTCATGCTGTGAACAAGGTTTAAACGTTGAAATGCATCAGTCTTTGCTGCTACTTTACATGGATAGATGAAATAAATCAGAAATTATATTCTGCAGTTGTGCCGGCTCTTTTTTTGGACTATGTGCCTGTAAAGCGCCTGAAACCCCCCCCAATCCACCCCAGTGTGAAACCTGAGTGCTCTCACACTGGGGCGGCACGCTGGCAGGAGAGGAAAACAAGTCCTGCAAGCAGCATCTTTGGGGCGGTTTGGAAGCGATGTATACACCGCTCCTCTACCGCCCTGCCATTGAAGTGAATGGCCAGCTCTTCTAAAGCGGCTAAACACCACTTCTGAAGCGCCGCACGCTGGCGCTTTTAACCCCTTCTTGGGGTTTAAAAACGCTTCGCTGCAGCCCGAATATCGGCGCCAAATCGCTGATATAACAGCGGTAAAGCGCCGCTAAAACAAGCGCCGCTTAACCGCTACCACCCCCACCGCCCCAGTGTGAAAGGGCTCTTAAGCCTCGTACACACGGTTCGATTGCCGTACAACCACGTTTCTGATTTTTGTCAAAAGCGTGTGTCCATGATTTTGTAAAGCACGCTGACTATACGAAAATTGTCGTTTGACAAAGCCGAACGTAGTGACGTACTACAAGCGTATAAAGAGGAAGTTCAGTTTTGATGCGTCACCCTTTGGGCCGCTTCTGCTAATTTCCCTATTAAAAAGACATTAAAAAGATGATAATGTGCGCTGCATTTCTTAATTTCAATTGTCACTTTACGAATGTTAATTCTGGATCACGATTGCCAGTTTACACGACCAAACTCTTCCGCGTCGTTCCTTGATTCTGAACATGCGTGTTTGTACTTTCAACTTTTGTGTGTCGGATTTCTGTACACACCATCCGAAAATTGGGACGTGGTCTTGTCAACAGACAAAAATTTACTAGTCTGCACATCCAGCTTTTGTGTGACGAAAAAAGCAAAATTGGCTGTCGAAAGGAGCATAGTAACGGTAAGAATTTTGGATGACAGGCCATCGAACAACAATTCCCGTCCGAATTTCGCATCGTGTGTACAAACTAATAGATTTTCTGCAGATTTTTGTCTTCAGATTTACCAAAACCATGTACTGCAAGGGGCTGCCTGATTGCATACAAATTGAAACTCTTAAGATTTGACCTCATATTATATGGTTTTGGTAAATCTGAAGACAAAAATCTGCATAAAATCTAATAATGTGTATGGCAGTTTCAATTTGTATGCAATCAGGCAGGCCTTTGCACTACATGGTTTTGGTAAAACTAAAGGAAATCTGGCAAAAAGAGTTGTATAGCGGGGTCTTACACTCCTGTGTGTACAGGCCCATTGAAAGCAATAGGCTGCATTCAGATAAGTTTTAAAAAAAAAGCTTAAAATGTTATATTTTTGGTGCCCATTTGCAAGAGCCCATATGGGACATGTTTGTGTAAATTTAGATTGTGTTCACTCTGAAATATTTGGTTTTGTTTTTCCTTTTATTTATTTTCTGTTATAATTTTCAGGATGGTTATGTATGGTTGTATTTTCCTTTTTTGCCTATAAAACAAAAGAAAATGCTATATGTACACATGTTGGCATCTGACTAGATTTGTATGGAATGGTCATCCTGTATTGACATATATGTATTTTGCTGAATGTTTCATGTATCTGTATATTGTACATTTTGTCCATATGGCTCATTAGGCTCATGACAACGCCATCCACTATACATCACGAGTCAGCAACTGGGCTGATGGGAAAAAAAGCCCTACTGCTTCATCTACTTTATATTCTAAAATGTCCCTGAATTATGTTTAAACCTTTAACTCGTGTGAGAATACTGCATGTATCCTAGAGCTCGTGTATTATGCCCTAAACGAGTGCAATGTATATTGTGTGGTTACAAGTAGGGTTGCACTGATACCACTTTTTTAAGACTGAGTACCGATACTTTTTTTCAAGTACTCGCCGATATCGATCCTTTTTTTTTTCTAAATGTCATGAAAGTGGCACTAACATGCAGCACTGATGGGCACTGGTGAGGCATGGACTGTGTTAGTAGTTTTTTTTTTTTATTTAAACTTTTTTTTACAATTTTATTTTTTACAATTTATTTATTTTTTTTTTACTTTTTTTGGGGATGGGTCAGTGTTTTCTTTTTAATTCTATTTTTTATTATTTCAACAACTTTACTTTTAAGTATTTATTATATTACAATGTTTCCTTTTTTTTATTTTTATTTTTTTAATCAACCCTGTTGGGGAGGTGTTTTGGTGAGATATCAGGGGTCTAAACAGACCCCTGACATCTCCCCTTTGAGACAGGGAAAGGGATTGAGGACACATATTCCCCAGTCCCTTTCCCTGAAACCTCAGCTGCACTGAAGATGAATAGACAGGAGACAAGGACCCTGTTCATTCATAAACGGAAGCACAGATTACGATGCTCAGTTATGAATGGACAGTCAGTGATCACTGGAGCCGGTAAATGACATGTTCACCGGCTCCTTTCTCCGCTCTTCATCCTGAAAGATCCGGGGCAGGGGGGGGTGGAGGAGCACAGAGGGGGACCGGAGGAGGATGCGGGGGAGGGGGGACCGGAGGAGGATGCGGGGGAGGGGGGACCGGAGGAGCACACAGAAGAGCACATGGAGGAGGACAGAGAGGGGGACCGGAGGAGGATACAGGGGACAATCAGGAATGATCGGTGTGGCGGTGGGGGAAGTTACAATCACGGACCTCCCTGTGTGGGTTTCAATAGAGCAGCTGAAAGCTGCGGAGGGGAGAGGAGGAGAAGCGGCTGTCTGCTGCTTTATTGAAAGTCACACAGGGAGATCGGTGATTGTAACTTCCCCCACTGTCACACTGATCGTTCCTGAGTGTCCAGGTATCGGATTAGGCATAAGAACACTAATCATAAGTACAAGTACTCGTGCAGATGCTCTGTATAGGCACCGATGGTAGTATCGGTGCAACCCTAGTAACAAGTGTGTTTTTTTTTGCATTTTTTTTTCTTCACATTTTACTTATTATTTCTACTTTTAAATCCCAAAACTGAAAATGTAATATATTGCAGTTACCAGAACCTTAGATGTGGTGGCTGCATTAAGCTAGCCATACATGGATCAAAATTTGACCGGTTCGGCAGGGACCACCCAATTTCGTACCGATTGATTTCTGTACAACTACCCTGTCAAAATTTCTCTGCACGATCAGCATTGCAGGCTGTAGCCTGCAATGCTGATCAGTGTATTCTAATAGCTAGGGAGTCTCCCCACTGTCATAATATAATAGCTCAGCGCGGAGAATTCCTCCATCAACATCAAGAGTGTGGATTGGGGATTCAAGTCAGTTTTTTCCCCTCTTTTTTTATATTTTTCAGATTCTTTATTTAGATTTAGAAGTATCCAAAACCGTATTCAGGTAAGGCCAAAGACAATACCATACAATGGAAAAATGTCATAAAGATCTAATATCTAATGCAGAAATAACAATGCGTAAGGGTACAAAGTGTAAATACATCACATTTAGGTATTCAGTGGAGGAGTATAATTCTGTTGTGTCTAGCCTTTCCAAACTTGAGACACTAGAGCAGGGGTGTCAAACTCAATTTCATAATGGGCCACATGAGCAACATAGTTGCCCTCAAAAGGCCAGTTGTATCTGCAAGCCTAGATGTCAAAAGCACCCCACTCCGCCTTACATCACATGTCAAATGTCAAGACCCCCCCACCATCAGAAGTCAAGAGTCCCCCATCCTTCCTTTGATGTACTCTCTTACACCTTGTGCTGCTTTAGAAGCTGGGGGCTGGGAAGCAGAAAGAGCAGGGTCTGAAGTAGTACCAGAGGAGGGCTGAAGTCTACTGAATACTGAGACTAAGGGACGGGGAGACAAAGATTTGCTGCAGCTGTGAAGGTGCAGGATTCGTGGGACGAGTTCTGTCCTTTCTGCTGCCAACTGCTAAGATGCAAAGTGCTCCATGCTGATGCAAAGTACTCCATGCTGAAAACAATGCAAACTCATTAAACAGTCCACTTTCAGTGAAGGTTCATATACTGCAAAGTTTGCACTACATGAAATGTTATTGAATGTGGACTTTTTAGTGGGTTTGTAGCACAGATCACTTTCTTGCAGTATAATCCGTATATATCCATATGGAGTACTTGATATGCGATTGGCTTGGCTGCTTGGACAATACAACAGTAATCGTATCTTACTCAATTCTACCTGCTGTCTTGGCTGCTGCCCGGGGGTTCCCCTCATGCTCCTCTCTCTCTTCCCCTCCTCCTTCCTCATCCTATCATCTCACACAGACCCCGGGCCGGGGAGCAGATGCAGTGAGAAAGCTGCGTGGAGGAGTGTATCTCGGCAAAGGAGAATTGCTCACTAAAGCTGGCCATACATTATACAATTTTCTTCTATAGATTTCCTTTAGATTTACCAAAACCATATAATATGAGGTCATAGCTAAACACTTTTAATTTGTATGCGATCAGGCAGGCCCTTTTACTACGCAGTTGAAGGTAAATCTAAAGGAAGTTGAATAAGAAATTTGAGAGAAATACGCCCTTCGTGTACATAGAAAAAGTCGTAGATATTTGAGTTCAGCTGATAAATAGGGGCAAACACAAAAGTGTTGCGTTTATAATTTTACTCAGTATACATGAAAAAGTATTCATACCCCTTGAAATTTTTCACATTTTGTCATGTTACAACCCAAAACGTAAATATATTTTATTCGTGTTTTATGTGATACACCAACACAAAGTGGCTCATAATTGTGAAGTGAAAGGAAAATGATAGATGGCTTTCAATTTTTTTTACAAATAAATATGTGAAAAGTAGGGGTACACCATATGGAAATTTTGGTGCCAAATCCAAAACCGAAAATGCAAGATGCACTTGCCCGTAAAACAAAATGTATAAATGATATTCATATTATTGTATTATATTTGACTTTTTAATGAATATCCTTAATTTAAATTAATATAAATGTATTGTTAGCCATTACTGGCACCTTTGGTGCAAGAAAGGTCAAGCAAAATGCAGTGTGAAGTCTCTGACCATCTCTTGTATCATGTCCTCAGTTCTCTGACCATCTCTTGTATCATGTTATTAGTCTCTGACCATCAGTTGTATCATGTATGCAATCTCTTACTTAAACGTAAACACATTGCTAACAGTATTACCAATATTTCCATTTGGTGCACCTCTCGCAGACATGATACAGGAGATGGTCAGGGACTGCAGACATGATACAGGAAATGGTCAGAGACTGCAGACATACTACAGGAGAAGGTTAGAGACTGCAGACATGATACAGGAGATGGTCAGAGACTGCAGACATAGTACAGGAGATGGTCAAAGACTGCAGGCATGATACAGGAGATGGTCAGAGACTGCAGACATGATACAGGAGATGGTCAGAGACTGCAGACATGATACAGGAGATGGTCAGAGACTGCAGACATGAGATCAATGCAGCCTCACCCGTAGCCATCAAATGCAGCCTCACCAGTGCCTGTCAGATGCAGCCTACCAGTCAGATGCAGCCTGCATGCGCCCATCAAATGCAGCCTGCCAGTGCTCATCAGATGCAGCCTGCCAGTGCTCATCAGATGCAGCCTGCCAGTGCTCATCAGATGCAGCCTGCCAGTGCTCATCAGATGCAGCCTGCCAGTGCCCATCAGATGCAGCCTGCCAGTGCCCATCAGATGCAGCCTGCCAGTGCCCATCAGATGCAGTCTGCCAGTGCCAATCAGATGGGTCTGTGCCTGGATCAGAGCGGCGATCTCTGTGTGTCACGGAGCTAGATTTGAATTGCCCAGGCTGTGGTAACAATGTCTCGCCTCCTGTGATCATGTCACACTGATACAATGTCCCTCCATTGGATCAGTGTGTCGTCTATCACAGGAGGCGGGGCATTGTTACTGTGGCCTGAGCAATTCAGCTCCTTGACACACAGAGTTCGCCGCTCTGCAAGGAGAGGAGGAGGGAGGGGAGGACTGGGGCACGCCAGGATGACACCCCTGCAATGGGCGGCATTCGGGGTGGATCCCGTCCCCTTTCGGTATCGGCTTTTTATTTTCTTTCGGCCGATGCCAAAAGCACCATTTTCGGCCGATAATTTTTGGCAGCCGAAATTTCGGTGCACCACTAGTGAAAAGTGTGGCATGCATTTGTATTCAGCCCCCTTTACTCTGATAACCCTAACTAAAATCTAGTGGAATTGCCTTCAGAAGTCACCTAGTTAGTAAATAGAGTCCACCTGTGTGTAATTTAATCTCAGAATAAATACAGCTGTCCTGTGAAGCCCTCAGACATTTGTCAGAGAACCTTAATGAACAAACAGCATCATGAATGCCAAGGAACACACCAGACAGGCCATGGATAAAGTTGTGGAGAAGTTTAAAGCAGGGTTAGGTTATAAGAAAATATCTCAAGCTTTGAACATCTCACGGAGCACTGTTCAATACATCATCCAAAAATGAAGAGTGTGGCACAACTGCAAACCTATCAAGACATAGCCGTCCACCTAAACGGACAGGCCGGGCAAGGAGAACATTCATCAGAGAAGTAGCCAAGAGGCCTATGGTAACTCTGGAGGAGCTGCAGAGATCCACAGCTCAGGTAGGAGAATCTGTCCACAGGACAACTATTAGTCGTGCGCTCCACAAATCTGACCTTTATGGAAGAGTGGCAAGAAGAAAGCCATTGTTGAAAGAAAGCCATAAGAAGTCCTATTTGCAGTTTGCGAGAAGCCACGTGGAGGACACAGCAAACCTGTTCCCTGGACCCTGTCCCCTCGCAGCTACTACGACCACCCTCCTGCTCTGTCCTAAACTCTCTAACCCACATCTTCAAAGTCTCCCTCTCTTCCGGCACCTTTCTCTCTCCTCTCAAACATGCGCTTGTTACCCCCATACTTAAAAAACCCTCACTGGATCCCACCTGTTTGAATAACTTGAGACTCATTTCCCTGCTCCCATTTGCCTCCAAGCTTCTTGAACACCTTGTCCACAACCGTATGAGTTGCTACCTCACTGACAACAACCTTCTTGATCCCCTACAATCTGGCTTCCACCTACAACATTCAACTGAAACTGCCCTACTAAAACTCACCAACGACCTACTACCTGCTAAAACCAATGGCCAGTACTCCATACTCATACTCTTAGACCTTTCTGCTGCCTTTGACACAGTTGACCACCCACTCCTCCTCAAAATCCACTCCCTTGGCCTCCATGACTCTGCTCTTTCCTGGTTCTCCTCCTACCTATCTCAGCGCACCTCCAGTGTCACATACAACAACATCTCCTCCGCTCCTCTAACTTCTTCTGTTGGGGTACCCCAAAGCTCTGTCATTGGGCCACTCTTATTCACCCTCTATACCTCTTCCCTGGGCCAGTTAATTCCCTATGGCTTTAATTACCACCTCTATGCTGAGGACACCCAGATCTATCTCTCGACTCCTCAACGCTGCACCTCAATTTCCTCATGCATCACAAACTTATAGCATGGCATATCGGTATGGATGTCATGTCACTTCCTCAAACTCAATCTTTCTAAAACTGCGCTTGTAATATTTCTTCCTCTCCTGTACCCCCCTCATAACTTTACCACTGAGATCAACAGCACAACCATTGGTCCTTCCACACATGCCAGGCTGCTGGGTGTAATCCTAGACTCCGACCTCTTTTTCAGCCCCCACATTCAATCATTGGCTAAATCTTGCCGCCTCAACCTACGCAACTCTCCAGAATTCGCCCCTTCCTGACTAACGACACCACAAAACAACTTATTCACTCCTTGGTTATTTCCCGCCTTGATTACTGCAACTCCCTCCTCACTGGCCTGCCCTTACACAGGCTATCCCCCCTTCAGTCTATCATGAATGCTGCTGCCAGACTTATACACATTACTAATCGATCCGCGACTGCTGCCCCGCTCTGCCAAACGCTTCACTGGCTTCCTCTACCCCACCGTATAAAAATCAAAATACTAACCACAACATACAAGGCCATCCACAACATCACCAATCTCATCTACAGATATTGCCCTCCCTGCTCCTCCCAGGACCTCCTGCTCTATAGCTCCCTTGTTACCTCCTCCCATGCTCGCCTACAGGACTTCTCCAGAGCCTCTCCCATCCTCTGGAACTCCCTGCCCCAGAATGTCCGCCTTTAGGCGATCCTTGAAAATTCACTTATTCAGGGAAGCCTACCCCACCTGCACCTAAGAACAGTGCTTGAGTCACCTCTATCAGAACATCCCCTGCAGCCATTACCTTTTTTACCACCTCCCCCTCCATTTAGATTGTCAGCTCCACAAGCAGGGCTCTCCTATTCCTTCTGTATTGAACTGTATTGTAATTGTAAAGCGCTGTGCAATCTGTTGGCCCTATATAAATCCTGTATACTAATAATAATAATAATAATAATAATAATAATAATAAAAGAAGGTGCTCTGGTCAGATGAGACCAAAATTGAACTTTTTGGCTTAAAAACAAATGTGTGGCGGATAACTAACACTGCGCATCACCTTGAACACACCATCCCCACCGTGAAACATGATGGTGGCTCCATCATGTTGTGGGGATGCTTTTCTTCAGCAGGGAGAGGAAAGCTGGTCAAAGTTGATGGGAAGATGGATGTAGCCAAATACAGGGCAATCTTAGAAGAAAACCTGTTAAAGTCTGCAAAAGACTTGAGACTGGGGCTGTAGCCAGAGCTACAATGGAATAGTTTAGATTAGAGCTTCACGATTAATCGTATTAAAATTGCAATCTCGATCTACCCCCCTTGCGATCTCCATTGGGCATTACCGCGATTTTCAGTGCAGTTAATGGGGTCCGACAAGCGGGGCGACTCAGCGTGACTTGACTGTAATAAATGTCAATGCAAGTCGCCTGAAGTCTTTACTAAGTCGGAGCGACTTGAGTCTTAGGGGAGACAGCCAAGTCTGGGCAGAGAGCCAAGTTCTGAATTCACCATTGATAAAAGACGCTAACAGATACAAAGTAATTTACTTCAAAGAAATGAACTCTGATTGAACTCCCCTTCTATAGTTGTTTGGTTTAACCATTTAAAGACTAAATCTTTCCTGACACTTGCTGTTTACAAATAAAAATCCATTATTTTGTGCTAGAAAATGACTTAGAACCCCCAAACATTATATATTTTTTTTTAGCAGAGACCCTAGAGAATAAGATGGCGGTTGTTGCAATATTTTATGTCACACGCTGTTTGAACAGCGGACTTTTAAACGCAATTTCTTTGGAAAAATTACCCTTTCAAAAAACTAAACAGTGCTGTTAGCCCAATTTTTTTGAATATTTAATATATTACGCCACGAGAATCGTGATCTTTATTCTAAGCAAAAAAATTGTGATTCTCATTTTGGCCAGAATCGTGCAGCTCTGGTTTAGATCAAAGCATATTCATGTGTTAGAATGGTCCAGTCAAAGTCCAGACACCCAATTGAGAATCTGTGGCAAGACTTGAAAATTGCTGTTCACAGACGCTCTCCATCCAATCTGACAGAGCTTGAGCTATTTTGCAAGAATGGGCAAACATTTCCTCTCTAGATGTGCAAAGCTGGTAGAGACATCCCCAAAAAGACTTGCAGCTGTAATTGCAGTGAAAGGCGGTTCTACAAAGTATTGACTCACGGGGGCTGAATACAAATGCCCCCAACACTTTTCACATATTTATTTGGAAAAAATTTGGAAAACCATTTATCATTTTCCTTCCACTTCACAATTATGTGCCACTTTGTGTTAGTCTATCACATGAAATCCCAATAAATACACTTATGCTTTTGGTTGTAACGTAACAAAATGTGGAAAATTTCAAGGGGTATGAATACTTTTTCACGCCACACACACATACACAGTATCTCACAAAAGCGAGTACACCCATCACATTTTTGTAAATATTTTATTATATCTTTTCATGTGACAACACTGAGGAAATGACACTTTGCTACAATGTAAAGTAGTGAGTGTACAGCTTGTATAACAGTGTAAATTTGCTGTCCCCTCAAAATAACTCAACACACAGCCACTATTGTCTAAACCACTGGCAACAAAAGTGAGAACACCCCTGGTGTCATGTGACTCGTCAGTGTTACAAGGTCTCAGGTGTGAATGGAGAGCAAGTGTGTTAAATTTAGTGTTATCGCTCTCACTCTCTGATACTGGTCACTGGAAGTTCAACATGGCATCTCATGGCAAAGAACTCTCTGAGGATCTGAAGAAAAAAGATTTGTTGCTCTACATAAAGATGGCCTAGACTATAAGAAGATTGCCAAGACCTTGAAACTGAGCTGCAGCACGGTGGCTAAGACCATACAGTGGTTTGACAGGGCAGGTTCCACTCAGAACAGACCTTGCCATGGTCGACCAAAGAAGTTGAGTGCAGTGCTCAGCATCATATCCAGAGGTTGCTTTTGTAAAATAGACGTATGAGTGCTGCCAGCATTGCTGCCAAAGTTGAAGGGGTGGGGGGTCAGCCTGCCAGTGCTCAGACCATACGCCGCACACTGCATCAAACTGGTCTGCATGGTTGTCATCACAGAAGCCTCTTAAAGCGGTAGTAAACCCATCCTGTGCTATTTCTGCCATACCAAGCATTCCTAACTAGTGGACTAGGTGCTCTGTGTGCAATGCTTCCTACCTTCTTCCTTTCTGTGTAATCTGTATTTTTCTGAGCAATGACATATTCAGCACATGCGCACTTAGTCCCTTTTTTCCGGCAAGCTTTTCATGCCGGAAAAATTGTGTTTACTTGACGGGGCTACGTCATTCCCTTGTTTCTCGTGAGATCTCGGAGCTGACAGGCAGTTTCCCATTCACAAGCTGAGAATTAACCCCATGTGACTCGCTACGTCACAGGGGTTGTGGAGGCGGCGAGGGAAACATAGGACGGAGCACGAGAGAGCAGTAATGAATTACTGCGCATACACGAGATTATGGACAGGGAGAGGGAGTAAGGGCGGAAGCAATAGATCATACTGAACACGGAAGACAGCAGTCAGTATGGCGACGGCTGCAACTGAGAAAGAGCTTTAGCAAAAAGAATGTTTTACAAGTAAGTCGTTCTCTATATGTTTTCCTTATGGGGCCCCCTGATTTAAAAGAACTTAATACACTTCATTCTGTGTGATTTCGGGTAGAAGTATCTGAGTTTACTACCGCTTTAAGATGATGCGCAAGAAAGCCCGCAAACAGTTTGCTGAACACAAGCAGACTAAGGACATGGATTACAGGAACTATGTCCTGTGGTCTTATGAGACCAAGGTAAACTCAGATGGTGTCAAGCGTGTGTGGCGGCAAACAGGTGAGGAGTACAAAGACAAGTGTTTCTTGCCTACAGTCAAGCATGGTGGTGGGAGTATCATGGCCTGGGGCTGCATGAGTGCTGCCGGCACTGGGGAGCTACAGATCACTGAGGGAACCATAAATGCCAACATGTACTGTAACATACTGAAGCAGAGCATGATCCCCTCCCTTCGGAGACTGGGCCTCAGGGCAATATTCCATCATGATAACGGCCCCAAAGACACCTCCAAGATGACCATTGCCTTGCTAAAGAAGCTGAGGGTAAAGGTGATGGACTGGCCAAGCATGTTTCCAGACGTAAACCCTATTGAGCATCTGTGGGGCATCCTCAAATGGAAGGTGGAGGAGAGCAAGGTCTCTAACATCCACCAGCTCTGTGATGTCATCATGGAGGAGTGGAAGAGGACTACAGTGGCAACCCGTGAAGCTCTGGTGACCTCCATGCCCAAGAAGATTAAGGCAGCGCTGGAAAATAATGGTGGCCACACAAAATATTAACACTTTGAGCCCAACTTGGACATTTTCACTTATGGGTGTACTTTGGTTGCCAGCGGTTTAGACATTAATGGTTGTGTGTTGAGTTATTTTGAGGGAACAGCAAATTTACACTGTTATACAAGCAGTACACTCACATTGTAGCAAAGTGTCATTTCTTCAGTGTTGTCACATGAAAAGATATAATAAAATATTTACAAAAATGTGAGGAGTGTACTCATTTTTGTGAGATACTGTGTGTGTATGTGTATATATATATATATATATATATATATTTATATGTATATTTATTATAAATGTGCTTTAGGTATATGTGTTCTTATTGGGTTACCTTAAGTATTTGTATCCTCCTTTATATCCTAGCTTGAAAGATGGAATGAATCAAACAAATCACAAGGGAGCTTCAGGGATGATTCAACAGCTAGACATCCTGGGAGAAGCACAGAGGACCTGCACACATGGAATATAAATACAAAAAGAAAGAAGTAACCTCATAATCAGCCATTTTACAAATGTTTGACATATGAAAGATCAGTACTGACAATATTCTTATATAGAAAATTTTTTTTAAATATTTTTTTTTCTCCCAGAGTTTAGCTTTAAAAGAGAAGTATGGGTTTACAGTTTTTTCCCCCAATATACTTGCCTAGGTGGATGCAGCATTGCTGCGATGCTGCATCTCTCCCCCGGCGTCTGTACACTGAGAACCGAGGTGCCGAACAACGCCGATTCCTCGGTTCTCACAGATGCCCGTGGAGAGCTGCTGGCTGTCAAACAGCAGCTCTCCTCTCATCTCCCTCCATGCTCATTGGAGTGCTGAGTTGTGGAGGGGTGGGGATCGGCCATCTCAGTCTCTTAGCGGCCTGCTGATTGGCTGAGACGACTGTCGGCCTAGGCACCTGGCGGATCCCAACTCTCATTGTTGTGATGACACGGTGCCTGTCCCGACTCCGGTGATGTCAGCAAAGAGCGGACTTTAATCCGCTCTCTGCTGAAAACGGGTCACAGGAGTGCAAAACGAATTGCACCCCTGTGACCCATAGGAGAAGTATGGCCATGGGCAAAAGTCGTCTCTCGCCTAATTTCAGGCGAGAAACGACTGTAGTGGCCTCAGCCCTGTCCGTGGCACAGTAGTGTTGTTACTCTCAACCCTAGGCGGTCCACGGATCCGGCTGTCAGCAGAGTCGGTTAGTCGTCCGGCGATTCTCTGACTCTACCGGCTAGGGGTGGGGAGGTGTTGAGTCGTGAGGTTACTCGTACCTCCCTCTACTCTCCTCTCGACGACAAACTGTCGGTCGTCGAGAGGTGCCCGTAGACACTCTTGGCTCCTTAGCCGCAACAAGCCGTGGAGCCAAGAGTCACATGTCTGCGGCCCCCTCTCTACGT
>BLSH010307934.1:172067-186435 GCA_018402905.1 Glandirana rugosa
TTTGAAATCTTTTAGGTGGAGGGAAGTAATAATAAAAAAAATAATAATAATATGGTTGCATAAGTGTGCACACCCTTAAACGAATACTTTGTTGAAGCAACTTTTGATTTTATCACAGCACTCAGTCTTTTTGGGTATGCGTCTATCAGCATGGCACATCTTGCCCACTCTTCTTTGCAAAAACACTCCAAATCTGTCAGATTGTGAAGGCATCTCCTGTGCACAGCCCTCTTCTGATCACCCCACAGATTTTAAATAGGATTCAGGTCTGGGCTCTGGCTGGGCCATTCCAAAACTTTAATCATCTTCTGGTGAAGCCGTTCCTTTGTTGATTTGGATGTATGCTTTGGGTCGTTGTCATGCTGAAAGATGAAGTTTCTCTTCATGTTCAGCTTTCTAACAGAAGCCTGGAGATTTTGTGCCAATATTGACTGGTATTTGGAACTGTTCATAATTCCCTTTACCTTGACTCAAAGCATGATGCTGCCGCCACCATGCTTCACGGTGGCTATGGTGTTCTTTTGGTGATGTGCAGTGTTTTTGCACCAAACATCTCTTTTGGAATTATGGCCAAAAAGTTCAACCTTGGTTTTCTCAGACCAGAACAGATTTTCCCACATGCATTTGGGAGACCTCAGATGTGTTTTTGCAAAATTTAGCTGGGCTTGGATGTTTTTCTTGGTAAGAAAAGGCTTCCGTCTTGCCACTCTACCCCATAGTCCAGACATAAAGAATACGGGAGATTGTTGTCACACAGCCAGTTATTACCAGATATTCTTGCAGCTCCTTTAATGTTGCCGTAGGCCTCTTGGCAGCTTCCCTGACCAGTTTTTTTTCTCGTCTTTTCATCAATTTTGGAGGGACGTCCAGTTCTTGGTGATGTCACTGTTGTGTCATATTTTCTCCACTTGATGATGACTGACTTCACTGTGTTCAATGGTATATCTAATGCCTTGGAAATTCTTTTGTACCCTTCTCCTAACTGATACCTTTTAACAATGAGATCCCTCTGATGCTTTGGATGCTCTCTGTGCACCATGGCTTTTGCTGCAGGATGTGACTAAGAAAATGTCAAGAAAGACCTACTAGAACAGCTGAGCTTTATTTGGGGTTAATTATAGGCAATTTAAATGATGGCAGGTGTGTACTGACTCCTATTTAACATGAGTTTGAATGTGATTGCATAATTCTGAACATAGCTACATCCCCAGTTATAAGAGGGTGTGCACACTTCTGCAACAACATTAATCCATTTTATTATTTTTACCCCACCCAGAAGATTTCGGTTTGTTTTTCCAACTAAGTTGTACAGTTTAGGTCACATTAAAGGTGGAAAAAAGTTCTGAAATGATTTGACTTTCTCATCTTTTGATCTCTTCCAAACCTGACATTTTAACAGGGGTGTGTAGACTTTTTATATCCACTGTATACTGTGGCAGGGCAGCCGCTCTGCACCGGATCACGTACCTAGAACATGATTCGACACTTCCGGGTCTGGGGTGCGCATGTGCACCGCCAGCAACCTGCTCCCACTCAGTGTCCGCCCGCACCCGCCGATCATTAGGCAGAGAGCCAGAACTGCAATCTGCCTATGTAAACCAGGCAGAACACCGTTCAATCAGTAGGGAAGGCATGGATCCTTGTTCCTGCAAAGCAGGAACATGGATTTATGCCTTCCCATTGTAAAAGCACCTCTCTCACAGTGCACAAACACTGGCTAGGCACACAGTTAACCCTTTGATTGCCCCTGGTGTTTAACCCCTTCCCTACCAGTGTCATTTGTACAGTGACAGTGTATATTTTTAGCACAGATCACTGTATTAATGACACTGGTTCCCAGAAAGTGTCAGTGTCCCGTCTGTCCGTTGCAATATCATAGTCCCGCTATAAGTTGCTGATCGCCACCATTACTAGTAAAAAAAGAGAAAAATGTATATAAATATCCCATATAGTTTGTAGACGCTATAACTTTTGTGCAAACCAATCAAGGCAGAACACTGTTCTGTCAGTAGGGAAGGCATGGATCCTTGTTCCTGCGAAGCAGAAACATGAATCCATGCCTTCCCTTAGTTAAAGCACCTCTCTCGCAGTGCACAAACACTGGCTAGGCTGATCGCCGCCATTACTAGTAAAAAAAGAGAAAATTTTATATAAATATCCCATAGTTTGTAGACGCTATAACTTTTGTGCAAACCAATCAATATACACTTGTTTTATAGCAGAAAGTAAAAAATATTTAACTTTTTTTTTTCAAAATTGTTGGGTTTTTTTTTTTGTTTATTGCGCAAAAAATAAAAACTGCAGAGGTGATCAAATGCCACCAAAAGAAAGCTCTATTTGTGGGGGGAAAAAAAAGGACAAAAATGGACATACATTTTATTTGGGTACATCATCGCACGACCGTGCAATTGTCAGTTAAAGCTCCGTAGTGCAAAAAAATGGCCTGGTCATGAAAGCGATTGCCATCCAGCGATGCAGCCGCCCAAGGGATTGCTCCTCTCCCCCCGGAGCAGGCGCCGGCATCACAAGTGTGGGCACTCGGCTTTGTCTTCAAAGCCCGGTGTGCATGCGCGAGTCGCGCTGTGCCTTGCCATATCTTCTGGGACCTGTGACGTATCCCAGATCGCCAAGATGGGGGGGTCCCCGGCCCCCCCTCCCCCCACAAAAAATGACATGCCAATTGTGGCATGTCGGGGGGTCACCTTCCCTTAAAGCGGAAGTTCCACTTTTTAAATAGCCTCTGATTAAATGTCATTGACAGAGAAGGGGTTAACATGCAGGGGGCGATCTAGGGGTTAACTGTGTTCCCTAGGCGTGTTCTAACTGTGACGGGGCTGGGCTGCCAGGGGCATAAGAGATCTAACTGATCCCGAGTACAGGGATCAGTAGATCTCTCACATGCTGCCTGACAGAGCGGGGAACCGCCATGTTTACATTGGCGGTTTCCTGTTTTTCTTCTGTGCCAGGCAATCGCGGGTAGCCGGCGGACATTGAGTCCGCCCGACCTGCGGCCATACTGCTGGAGAGTGCGGCGGGCACGAGAGTGCGCCTGCGCTTCCGCCCACTAGCTGCCATTTATATACAGCGATTTGCGCAACAGTGCCACTCTGCAGCAGTAAATGTACGCAAGGCGGTCCGGAACCGGTTAAATAACAAACATGTCATACTTACTCCTCTGTGCAAGGGTTTTGCACAGAGTGGCCCAGATCCTCCTCTTTTGGGGTCTCCTATCGATGCTCCTGGCTCCTCCCCACATCAAGTGCCCCCATGGGGATGCGCTTCCTTGGGGACACTCGTGCAGGCGTGTTCCTGAGTCCTGCTGCTGCATCTATTGACACAGACAGCTATGCTCGGCCCCGGCTCCTGCGTCATTGGATTTGATTGACAGTAGCAGGAGTCAATGGCTGTGCAGCCATTGATCTATCCAATCAGGACCAGAGACACCGACTGGAGCGGGTTGACTCGCCCTCGGCTCTGGAAAGACAGGGTACGGGTAAGTAAAAGGGTGGCTCTGGGGGGCTGGTGCACTTTAGGAGTTTTTTCACCTTAATGCATTAAGATGAAAAACCATGAGCAGGGATAAGCACGGACCAAGGCTGTGGGCGGACATTTTCCAAAGTACTAACCTTAGTGAAGGACACCAAAGTACATTTCAAATTAAAACCTTCGAAAAAAACACTGTCTACTCTCTGGCCTAGTTCTACAAGTACAAAAAAACATTTAAAATAACATTTATATAAAAACTGCTTCTTGTGGTATACGGTTATAAAATGTAAAAGGTTTTCTAAAATCTTACATTTTATATTTTTCGGTTGTATTGAGACGCAGCAGCAGCATCATTGGTGTCAGTGGGAGGAATAGTGTCCCATCATTGGTGTCAGTGGGAAGAATAATGTCCCATCATTGGTGTCAGTGGGAGGAATAGTGCCCCATCATTGGTGTCAGTCGGAGGAATAGTGCCCCATCATTGGTGTCAGTGGGAGGAATAGTGTCCCATCATTGGTGTCAGTGGGAAGAATAGTGTCCCATCATTGGTGTCAGTGGGAGGAATAGTGCCCCATCATTGGTGTCAGTGGGAGGAATAGTGCCCCATCATTGGTGTAAGTGGGAGGAATAGTGCCCCATCATTGGTGTCAGTGGGAGGAATAGTGCCCCATCATTGGTGTCAGCGGGGAAGTGCCAGAATCATGATTGTTAACTTGCGGGCCGTATAGGGCCCAGCCAGACTCAGTCCTCCCAGGCAGGCTAGACCAACACACCCAGTGCAGTCCCTGTCCCTCCCAGGCTCCCTGTGAAATTTAAAGGCCTCAGGATCGTGTCAGCAAGGGGCTAGTCACTATCAGTGCTACTAGTCTACCTGGCTGGCACTGGCAGTCAATGTAAAAAAAACTTACTCTGCAGTCTGCTGGCCTGACACTGCTGCTCACTTCAGCACCGTCTCCTCGAGTCAGACAGGCTCAACAGCACCTCGTCCTCTGGCTCCGCTCCTCTGGCTGCAGTGACTGAGTATGACTTCTTCACTCGAGCGACCGCGCTGCCCACACACAGACAGGTCTCTCTTTCCTCTCCTAATCCAAAGCGCGCGCCAGACGACCAGTCTGAGGCGGTGGCGGACACTAGAGGCAGTCCTGTCGGACACTGGTGTCCGGGAGCGGACACCTTGCCAATCCCTGAATCACTTCAGTCCCAGAGACATGTTTTGTACTTTTTTACATCCATTTTTCATCCGGCCCGTCTTTTTTAATGCAAGAAAAATAGGGCTTTGATCCGTTCTAAAAAAGCATGTTGATGGAAGCAGATGTAAATTGATGTAAGTAAATGATCGTCCATTTACATCAGTTTTTGCATTGAGACGCATTGATGTCCGTTTTTCATCCGTCTACAGATGAATGAAAAATAGACAAACACTCCCTCCGTATGTATGAATGGGGCCTAACTTTTTTTTCTTCTTTTCTTAATTGCCTGGAATTTTTCAATAAATAAAAAAGTTTTCAATATCGCAGCTATACTCCTCTTGGATCCAGAGATGTGGCGTCCAAGAGCTCCCCGTTGGCTGCTGACAATGCCTTGAAAAAGTATTCATACCCCTTGACATTTTCCACATTTTGTCATGTTACAACCAAAAACATAAATGTGTTTTATTGGGATTTTATGTTATAGACCAACACAAAGTGGCTCATAATTGTAAAGTGGAAGGAAAATGATAAATGTTTTTTAACATTTTTTACAAATCTATGAAAAGTGTGGCGTGCATTTGTATTCAGCCCCCCTGAGTCAATACTTTGTAGATTTATATTAAATTAGTATTTACTAATTGGGTGAGTTACATAAAATTCCAATAAAATACATTTATGTTTTTGGTTGTAACATGACAAAATGTGGAAAATTTCAAAGGGTATGATAACTTTTTTAAGGCGCTGTATTCAGGACCGAGCGCTTCAGTTTGAGAATAAACTTTTTAGCACAATTTTAACTTTCATATTGCACAACGTACATATCTGCATTTGTTAAATCTTCACGCTGCTTCCTCTTAGGGTTTTCTTTTACTAAAACTGCTAAATTTATAGAGAAGTCAACTAGAAATGATTTACATGACATGGGACAATTGTGTAATGAGCTCCATCAGCAGGTCCCGATGATGATCTGACGCTTCATACTACCATGCAATAGACGAATAGCTACCCTTGTACTCTCACCTTTGCTCTCTGCTATGTAATAGCTGGAATTTCTGTGCAGAAGTTCCACTGTTGACATTGTTACATCTGTACATTGCTGTCTGTGTTCGTGGAGCCCTGTTTCATCATACATGCCTGGGCAGTGCTGCTTCCTGTACATTTTGTTTGGATACATGCCAGTGTAAACTCTGCTACAAATGATTAAAAGTGTTAGGCTGGGTTCACATATATTCAAATTGGATGTGTTTTACATCACATACAATTTGCATTACATTTGAGTGTGACGGGCTTTTAACAGAGTCCGTTCACACATGTCCAGGGCGGCTGCAGTGCAAATTTGAAAGGGTCCTGTGCGTTTTTGAGTCCGGTTCATGTGCGAATTCAGGGAAAAACTCGTACCTGAACTGGTGAACACAAATGCACAGGGCATTGGACTACAAACTGCAGCCGGACCTGTGAACCCAGCCTTAAAGTGTTACTATACCCACAACCGTAAAATCAGTGTGTATATGTAGTAAAGCATGCTTGTTATACTCACTGTGGAACCTAAGGATTTTAACATGTGCATTGTGAAAATATGCTGTGTGATCCTGTCTTCTCTGATCCTCCCCTTCCACTGTCCCCCATCCATCTCCTGATAAAACGGAGCCTTTGGGGGCACTCTGCACATGCTTAGTTTGGTGTGTATTTCTAGAGTGTTTTTTTTGTTTTGTTTTTGTTTGAGGTTGCATGTGGTCAGCACTGTCCAGACAGAGGGTCAAGGGTCCTGCGGCCTCATAGGACAATCAGGAGAATGAAAACTCCTCCTACAAGCTTTAACCAGAAACTGACTGGTTATAGCAGTCACAAGACTGCTATATACTGCAGATGAGAAAAGATATTTAGCAGTTTCTATTTACTAAAATAATTGCATTTCCATGTTCTGTGTACTGTGGGAGACCAGATGACTGCAGGCTCCTGGGTTTAGTAACACTTTAATTTCATCCCTACACATTAGCTGTATTTATTAGAACAATTTATGTTATATCTTTACAAAACTTGTGGAATTAAAAATAAAATAAATAAAAGCTGAACTGCAATATAAGATATATATATATATATATATATATATATATATATATATATATATATATATATATATATATATATATATTTTTTTTTTTTTTTTCAAAAGCGTGCTAGAACAGAAGGCACACGAGCAGGTAAACCAGAAAGGCAAGTCATAGGTAGAACATTAAGGGCTTGTTCACATCAGCCTGCATGCTAAAACAAGTTTAGTGGTGGGGAAGGGATATGGCCTTGCGTTGTTACAACACACAGCATTGTTTGCTTTTAATTCTTTTTAACTTTATTGAAATGTGACAAACTAACAATTCATTCAGTGCTATGCAGCCAGCTTCGGTGCGGTGATCTGGCAGTGACGCGAGGTGAAGTGTGCTTGCGAAAAAATGCTGCATGTCTACATTTTTACACAACACGCTGGAACCAACCTCGAGGCAGCTTTGTGATGTGAATTGTGCCTGAGTAATCAAGGCCAAATATGTAAGTTAAGTGAACTGATTTGTCTACCCTAATTTGACATGGTTTATACATTTTTTTTTTTTTTTTTTTTTTAACACGATTTTGACATGTTTATTATCCTCTAGGTCAGGGTTTCTCAACCAGGGTTCCCTGGAACCCTAGGGTTCCTCCAGAGGTTGCTGGTGGTTCCTTGAGCAATGGTCAATTTCTACCTTTCGGATAAATTCCCAATGACATCATTGATCTTTTTAGCTATCTGTAAGGGGGTAATTCTTCCCAATGACCACAAGTGTAAGGAGCATTCTTCCCATTGACCATCACATTTATGTATCATGAGTTGTAGATCTTTCATTTTTAGCAGGGGTTCCTCCGAGATCGGAGAATTAGTTCAAGGGTTCCTCTGTGTTGAAAATGTTGAGAAAAGTTGCTCTAGCTTTTCACTATTTAGGGTTCAAATTAATTAGCTGTCCTAACCTGATGCTTGTTGACGCTCAGGATTGTGCACGTACATTAATACACTGCAATGCGTTGCATTAAAATCGGGGAGTTGCTGTCGTGTATAAATGCAGCAACTGCCGTCAAAGGAAAAAAAAAACTTATTGACTCAGCATTTATCAACACTGTTCACAGGCAAACTTATCTGCAGATCAAAGGATTCAGCTTTTATCTGCAGATCTCAATTAAAGCAACTTACCAAGTATAAAAAAAAAAAAAAAATTCTCTATTCAACCCCTTATTAACCCTTAGATAGCCCTTAAAGTGATACTAAAGTCTCATATTTGTGTCTTTAAAAATAACAAAGATGTTATATATACCGGCTCTATGTAATGGTTTTGCACAGAGCAGCCCAGAGCCTCCTCTTCTCGGGTCCCTCGCCGCCTCTTCTTGCCCCTCCCTCCTGTCGATTGCCCCCACAGCAGACAGCTTGCTATGGGGGGCACCCGAGCCGAGCCACAGCTCCCTGTGTCCATTCAGGCATGGGGCGTGGTTCGGCCCAGCCCCCCCCCCCTCTACTGGTTGACTAACTGACTTTGACAGCAGTAGGAGCCAAACAGGAGGGAGAGTTCTGGAAGACCGAGGCTCTCGTGGACAGAGATTGCACTTATTAGTATTAGGAGGGCTGCTGCACACACAAGTTTTTTTTATATATATATCTTAATGCATAGAATGCATTAAGATTAAAAAACCTTATGTTTTACAATGACCAACTTTTTTCTTCACAGTCTACCTTCAATGATTTTGCTGCTTATGTGTTTTTTGTTGATTTCTATAATTTTTATAAAAACGCTTTAATATTTCAAACCTATTTATATATATATATATATATATATATATATATATATATTTATTTATTTTGCAAGTAACTTTGCAACGCTTTGTACCAGAATCATAATTTTAGCATATTTTTAAAATAGGATAAGTTGTGTGCTTTTTATCTTTAAGTGTGTGTGTGTGTTTTAATTATTTTTTTCCCTGTCTGAAAGGAAATAAGCAATTTTTGTGAGACGTTGAATGCATGCTCATTATGCCAAATTAACAAGTTCATAGCAGAAATGTGAAACGTGGTCTGGTTCATAGAACGTATACAGATGTGGGAGCTGAAGGGGTTAAATAGAAATCCCATTAATTTCTATGTTGCCAGGTCTCTGCACTCAAGGAAAATCTAAAAAAAATAACTACTTAAAAAGTGTGCAAAACCAATATATCAATTACTCAGTAGTAAATCATTGACAGTGTGATCATAATGCATAAAATACTTCATACAAAACCTACATCAATATACAGGGAGAAGTGTTCATCACAGAACACTTTATTTATTTTTTTTTTTTTTTTTTGGGGGGTGGTTCAGTTTTCTGCACTGCAGCCTAATGACCTAAAAAGTAGTGTGTATGTACTTGAGGAAGATCTATTGAAATGAGCAGCAGATGCACAAATGTGAATATGCCATGTATAAATACTGTGTGTCCCTCTACATGTGTGAGAGAGCCATAAGCTGGGCTCTATGGGATTATCCAACAAGCTGCACCTCCTCTATTATTGATTTATTATTTTATTAATGAATTACAGAGCCTTCCATCACTTGTCACACAGCTGGCTATGATTTGTACCCAATGGACACCTGCAGGTCATATTTAACTATTCACTCACTTTATCTTCCAGCCAGGGACAACTTGAGACAGTTTAACATACCACCTGACATCCCGTATAACATGCGCACCACGATGCTCCCACCCCAGTGTCCGAGGGTAAGTGACCTACCTTGCACCAGTTAAAATCTCAATTACACTGTGACTGCCATTTTAAAGTAGATCTTTTTTTCTATTTCGGATAGCGTAATGGAGGGTTATAGCCCCTGTCAGTTTTATTTTGGATCATATGTGTCCAATTGAGTAAATTCCCCTTCACTTCCTATCCCTTAGCCAAAACAGGAAGTGAGGGAAAATCACCCCAAAGTGAGTAAATCCATGATTGCCACCAGAACTAGTGCCCCCATTGGAAGATTTTCCCTCTCTTCCTGTCCTGTTCTGGGGACAACCCAAAAAATTGGGATTTTCTTTAACGTTCGGTGATGATCCAAACATAACAAAGAGCGGTTGAATCTTCCTAAAGGGGGCACAAACTGCAGTAAAAACCTGACAGGTTTTTATTGCAGGTCCCTCTATCTAGAACAGCAAAAAAAAGAATGTAGGAAAGCAGAACCATACTATGGCTGTCTATGGAGGGCGTGCTGTCAATAGAGCTGCGCGGCGGCCGTGACTCCCACGGCCATGTGTGGGAGTGACGACATCGTGGATCAACCAGTCAAACGGCCGCAGCCCGCAAACCCAGAGGAATGACCGAGTGAAGGTGGAAGTCCTGGAGTAGCCGTAACCGCGCCTGCTGGATGGCTTTGTTTTCATAATGTGCTGGTGTGCGATGCATACCAGCACATTATGCTCTTGCTGGGATTATAGATGGATATTTTTTTTTTGGTGGTTTACTACCACTTTAACGGATGTCAACTGCTGCCAAAAGCCTTGAAATATGTTCCCGACATCCATATGGAACAGCAAACACTTAAAATATTATTTTAAAGCTGACTTACTCTTAGGCAACCTTCACACACAACAAGAGCAGATTGTAATGAATGAAACAAGTCTGACAGTGGGCATTCTTCAACGGCTCTTTTGTTTGAACCCAATTGTCCAAATCGCCAGCTCTTCCTTTTCCTAGACTCGCCTTCTGGTGATGACACAGTTGGTATAATTCAGTAACTAGAAGCAAAAGTGGATGGGATGTATCTCTAATTGTAATAGTTGATCTAATTAAGATATTTTTTTTTGCATTCTTTTATTTAAGAATTTTAAAGTATTACAATGCAAAGAAAAAGCACTCACTACAAACATCAGTAATATGTAAATGAATATTTGAATAATAATACATTTAAATAAATAGTATTAATAAAATAATAGAAAATAATAAAATAACTTTTTTTTTAATTTTCCTCTCCTTGTCATATTATGGACAAAAAATTAGTAATTGCAGTGTTAAAAATATATATTACATGACATGAGATTACATAATGAGTGATGAGGTAATAGACTGTATAATCAAGGAGAATAATTAAAAAAAAAAAAGTAAAGTAAAATATATAAATGTATATAATAAAACATCAATTAGGATAGTGATGAGGTGGAGGGTGGAGAGGGGGCTGTTTTGGCTGACATTGAAAAGGTTGTTCACTCTCGATCCCTAGACAACCTAGTAGAGCTGAAGCCATTTTGCAGAGAGAAATGATGAAACTTTTCAGTATCCAGATGTAGAAAGGGTGATTTGTCCATACAGCCTAATAAATTGAGTCCTAGACACCATTTGAAAATGGCACATGGACGCGGGCTATTTGTGTCAGCGCTGCTTAAAAATGGCACCAGATTTTGGGCTCCCCCCTCACTTTTTTTTTTTTTAATTGAACCGGCCAATGTCTCCTGGCATTCGGCCCGTGTGGACTAGGCAGAACACACAGAATCATTTTAGAGGCGCAAAAGAAAAAAAAAAGTCAAACTCTAAGGCCTCATACACACCGACGTGTTGTAAAACGAGCTGTAACGTCGGGTCCGACGGCAGGAAAAAAATCGGCGTCAAAAAATGGTTTTGCATTGGCGTTAATGCGCATTACCGCTACTTAGCATTTTGTTTAAAAAAAAATCCCTCTGCTATTTTGGACATTTTAAAACAGAAAACGCTGGCGCTAAAAACGCTGGTTAATGTCGCTACGGCACTAATGCGCGTTAGTGAGCGTTATTGAGTGTTTTGCCGGCTCAGCGTCAAAAACACTCTAACGCTGCAGCTTTGGAACACGCTGGTCCTGCGTTAGATTTACAGCTTAAGAACGCCAACGCCATCTACAGCTCAATAACATCAAAGTGTATATAAGGGCCATAGAATAACATGGTGTGGCGTTCTTAAGCTGTAAAAACAGCTCAAAAACGCGGCGTTGACGCTGGTGTGTATGAGGCCTTAAAAGTGGCGTTTTTAATTTCCATTGTGCATGAGGAATAAACTGGAGTGTGAAAATCGAGGTGTTCTGTGTGTTTTTCAACACATTGTCCTTAATATGTGAATCAGAAATCTACACGTTGACACTTTCTCTAAAAGTGTTGATCTGGGTTTAGCCCGGTCATTAGAGGTAATACTCGGTAAATTTCGATTCTGTGATTCTTCAAGCCTAAGTCCACCTTTATGTCCTTTGTTAAATATTTTTTTTTAGGCAACCCTGGCCCAAACAATTTACTGCACTAACAGGTGCGCTTGCTGGCTTAGCTGTATGTACCCTCCACTACATACAGTATAAATAATTTTGTTCCGGCTGTTAGACTGGGACTTCCCGTCCCACTCCTGAAACAAAACCATCAGGCCCGGTGTTGCTCAGCCGTTCACAGGTAGCTTTGTGTGGGACGACCTTCGCTTAAGCCAGTTAGATGACGTGTTGCATTCATTCATGGAATACAAAGCTTCCTGTGAATAGCTGAGCAGCACCATTTTTGTTCTGGGAGTTTTATAGGAAGTTCTCATAATGCTACCGTTACACAGCGCTGCACACTGTATGTAGATGAGGGTACATTCAGCTCATACATTGCTCCCAGCAAGAGCATCTGTTAGTGCAGCAAATGGTTTGTGTGAGTCAACTTTGCCCAAACTAATTAAAAGGACATTAAGGCTGTATGCACACCTGAGCGTGTTGTTTTCAGGCAGAAAGTTATACAATTTTGCTGCGTTTTTGTACAGGTCAAAAGGTCACCAATGTAAAAAGCAGAAAAACGCCAAAATCTGCCTGAAAAAATACCTCCAGAACTTGTTTGAGCTTCAGGTGTGTTCAGGCTTTTGGCTTCAGGCGTTTTGGAGTGGAGATTTGAACCATTGCTATAGAGAATCATTGATCTATATATACATATATATATATATATATATATATATATTTTTTTTTTCCCCCCTCCAGCATTTTGTAGCTTCAGGCTTCAAGCTACATTATGTTCAGGTGTGATTGGGGCCTAAAGGAGTTTTAAAGGCAACATTCTATGCATTAAGATAAAAAACCTGCTGTGTGTAGCAGCCTCCCCAGCCCCCCTATTTACTTACCTGAGCCCCATCTCTCTCTCCAGCAATGTCCATGAGTGTCTTAGCCATCCGAGACTCTCCTCCTGATTGGCTGAGACACAGCAACGGTGCCATTGGCTCCCACAGCTGTCAATCAGCCAGCCAAAGAGGGGAGAGAGGGGGCGGTGCTGTGTCCAAGCTCCATGTCTGAATGGACACACAGAGCTGTGTCTCGGCTCATGTGCCCCCATAGCAAATTGCTTTCTGTGGGGGCACTCGACAGGAGGGAGGGGCCAGGAGATCAGAATAGGGACCGGAGAAGAGGAGGATCCAGGCTGCCCTGTTCAAAACTAACTGCACAGAGGAGGTAAGTATGACATGTTTGTTATTTTTGACAAAAAAAGACGAGACTTTACAATCGCTTTAAACGTGAAGTTAGGCTTTCAGCATCCCAAGTCAAATAAAACCAAAGAATTTCCAAGCTCAACTTACTGACCATCCTGCGACCAACCAAATTGACCTGTCTAACAGTATGCGTTAAAAACACGGGTTTAGTTGCACACATTTGCAAACGCTTGTATTTCAGGATTCCAAACCAGGTCATCACAGGTTAAAATGAAATATCATGGGGACTGCATTCATATCATATATATTTAACACCATTTTTCCAATGGAATGCAGTTGAGGAAGATGTATGGTATTTACGGCATGTGACCAGGCCTGATTCTCTGGTATTTAAAACTTTTCTGCCTCTATGGAAAAAGAAAAGGGATGTCAACTAATTTCTAGTAAAAGGTGTGGTGTGTTTTACAGGAGCCCGGCCGTGGCTCGGGCTCCTGAATGTTGGGGGGGGGGGGGAGACATTCTCTCCCCCCTTCCCACCCCCCCCCCAGAAAGGTGCCAAATGTGAAATGTGACACCTGAGGGGGGGCGGGGACTCTGCTTTAACTCCGGAGCTTTGCATTTCAAAGTTGGGGCTCATGCATCCGCGTGTAATTTCACAGTTGTTTGCGCTCTTGTTAGTGTATTGAGTGAATAGAGTACCAACAGGTTAAAACCACATCAAGATTTTTTTTTTTCTTGGCATTGGAGTTCCTTTCAAGAGATTTCTCTTCACCTTCTGTCGTGATAGATCTTTCTGAGGGCAGGTTCCAGTGGCGGCTGGTGAATTTTTAGGATGGGGGGGTGCCAGGCCCCGCCCTTCCTTTTTGACCCCTCCCACTTCTCACAAGCCCCACCCCTTCTAGAATCCACCCACTCCGTCCACTGTATTCCACATATTGTGTCAGGAGTACATAGCTCAGTATCACAGATGGGGTATATTGCAGCCAGTAACGCAGTATGCAGCCACCAGTAACGCAGTATGCAGCCACCAGTAACGCAGTATGCAGCCACCAGTAACGCAGTATGCAGCCACCAGTAACGCAGTATGCAGCCACCAGTAATTCAGTATGCAGCACCCAGTAACCAGTAGGCAGCCACCAGTAACGCAGTAGGCAGCCACCAGTAACGCAGTAGGCAGCCACCAGTAACGCAGTAGGCAGCCACCAGTAACGCAGTAGGCAGCCACCAGTAACGCGACGGATGACGCAATGACC
>BLSH010307934.1:237281-250290 GCA_018402905.1 Glandirana rugosa
TTTTTTTTTCGTTTTTTTTATTTATTTATTCGGAAATCTTAATGAAATTTAAGCATTAGATAAACCACTATCTGTGGTAAATCCCTCGTGGACCTTGTATCATTTGTATGAAGGAAACTTCGTCCAAGAGAGATTCTGGGGTATGTGTGATAATCTAAAAGACGTCTACAAAAGGAAGTCTGAATGGTTTTGGTACATCACGTTCTCGGACGGACTAACGTATGTATAACTTTGAGAATCCCGACCAAGTGTGGATCCGCTAGGTTGAAGTCTCCACTGAAACGATCCGCTAAACTTGAGATGAAGTTCCGCTGGAGGTACGGTCCGGTGAAACGATTAGTCTCTTCCCCCCCCCCCCCAAACGGAATTTTTTACTGAAAAAGGACATTTCAACGAAGAAGTATCTACCACTAGGCTGAACCTTCTCTGAATGTAACGTATGTTTACTATGTTCCAGGTGCTCCCTAAATGGTGTCTATCACCAAATAGATTACGAATTTAAAGTAATTCTAAAGGCTTATTTATTTATTTTTTTTGCTTTTTTTTTTTATAACAAAGATGTTGTGCTTTCTTGCTCTGTGCAATGATTTTGCATAGAGCAGCCCCGATCCTCCCCTCCTCGGGTGCTGGTGCTTCTAGCTCCTCCCCCCTGCTGAGTGCCTCTATAGCAAGCCACTTGCTATGGGGGCACTTGTTTCTGCTCGCTCCATAAGGCACCCAGAGCATGGCTTGGTCCCATCCCCCACTGGCTGTGATTGATGGTAGCAGGAGCCAATGGCTCCTGTCCTGCTGCTCTGTCTGAGCCAATGAGGAGAGAGAGAGAGCCGGGAGAACTTCTGCTCTTGTGCATATCGATGGATCGGGCTCAGGTAAATATTGTGGGAGGGATGTTTGTGCTGAGGGGAACTGATTTAAAATGTTTGTTTTTCTTTTACCTTAAAGGATATCTAAAGGTTCGTTTTTAAAAAAAAAAAAAGTTATACTTGCCTCCTCTGTACAGTTGGTTTTGCACAGAGTGGCCCCAATCCTCTAATGGGGTCCCTCAGCGGCGCTCCTGGCTCCTCCTCTTCTCGAGTGCCTCATTGGAGAGCCGCTCTCCCTCAGGGCACACGTGCGGGCGTGCTCCCATGTTCTGCTGTTGCATCCATTGACGCAGACAGCAGGACGGGGCCCCGCCTCCCGCACCATTGGATTTGATTGACAGCAGCCGGGAGCCAATGGCTGTGCTGCTATCAATCAGGACCCGAGACACTGGCTGCAGCGGTTGTGCTCGTCCCCGTCGCTGAAAAGACCTGGTGCAGGTAAGTAAAAGGGGGGCTCTAGGGGCTGCTGCATCACAGGAGGTTTTTCACCTTAAGGAATAGAATGCATTAACGTGAAAAACCTTGAGGGTTTACAACCCCTTTAATGCACAGAATGTATATCTTTCATAATATGCTTCTTGGCCATTCTGTTATGACTAATTTTGCACTGCCAGTTGTGAGAACGGTCTGGCCTATATTATCTGTGTGTAGATCTAGCTTACAGGTTTACAAATTTGTTTGTATTTATTTGAAAAAAAAAGAAAATTAATGGAAACCTGAACACATTTTTTTTTCTCCAATAGATGCCTTTTTTTTTATTAAAATGGCAGAAGACCACAGAAAATTGTCTGAAGAGGTTAAAATGCAAGTGTGTGAATTATGTGAAATGGTAAGACACTGCCTTTTTCCTTTACTTTTCACCCAAGCTTGATCCAACATTGTGAAAAATTGTTATTAAAGTGGCTGGCTGATCAAATAAAAGAACAAAAATGTGTTCAGTGCATCACTACACCACATGCAAATATTCTGTGATTTTTCTGTTTAAAATGCTTATGGTAAAGAAAAATACCTTTTTTTTAAAAAAAAAAAAATTCTGCTTGAAATTCAGTGAGCTTGCCAATGTCTGCATCCTATTAATATCCTCTGTCCTCTATCTCTTTTATATTATTTTCATTGGTTAAATGTCTCCCGTTTTGTACTGTCCTCCAGGAATCAGAAGAGCATAGGGCTATTGGCAAGAATGAGTTTGAGAAAGAGCAATATGATATGGCAGAATTTGCGTACACCACAGCTATATATTTCAGGTAACCTAACAGTATTCATTTAGTGTGTGTTTTTTTTTCCCGAAAGTAAACCTGTCACAAAACCTGGGCAATTCAAACTGAGCACATGATCAAAATGCATAGGCTTTGGTTACCTTCATGGTAATTCCATTAGCAGATACAAAGATTATCTATCTATATATATATATATTTTTTTTTTTCCTTATAAATATCAAGCTTGGCTACATCTTTTCTCAAACCTTCCTTGTACTCATTTGGAACTCCAACCTCGACTGTTTGCTATTCTGTCTGCCTGTGGTGCAGAGTGGAAAGCTGCTGCTCTTAAAAGTGATTTTAATGCTTCATTTTTAAAAAAAAATTAAAATAACAAATCTGTTCTACTTGCCTGCAATATGCCCCAATTCTTCTCTTCTTGGGTCCCCCAACGGCGCTCCTGGCCCCTCTCCTCTGCTGAGTGCCCCCATATCAAGCCGCTTAGGTGCTCGCTCCCAAGCCCTGATCTGTGTGACCATAAGACACACAGAGCATGGCGCGGACCCGTCACCTGGTCCCTCGTCACTGGCTCTGATTGACAACAGCGAATGGCGAGCGCAAGAGCCTCTACTCTCATACACCCACGTGAGATAAAGATAGATTTCATGTAAGTATTTAAGTGGGCTGCTGTGGGAGTTGCATGCAAAAGGTTTTTTACCTCGCTGCATAGAATGCAGTAAGTATTAAAAAACCTTCTTGCTTTACAACCACTTTAATTTCCTATCCTTCCCTTTTTCTCTGTGTGCCTCTAAATTTTTATGGAACGGCATTACAGTAGGCACACTTTTTGTCTGCAAATGCCAAATCCCCCACAAGACCCATTTGTCTTGGACGCACATCTTGGAAATGCCCCCTGGGCTTCATGAGGTGTTACTTGCAGTTTCGCTCAATATGGCGCATACAACTTCCATAGAGCCAGTTATATCATCTGAATTAGAGTTACTGTAGAGCCTACCACCTTTGCACACTAAATCCTAGGAAAAGCAGCTAACCTGTATACTGTAACTTGTGGTGTTCTGTGTGGATTTAGTGTTGTTTCTCAATGATTGTAACTGACTTGCTATGTTTCCTGCTGCATTAGGTAAAAATGTGTGCTGAATTATTCACTTATACACAAGTTAGGATTATATAAAGGAAGCTCAAACTAGTGTCTCTGCAATGTGACTGAACCCGTAACACATAACATACGGTTTACTATCTGCTTCTGTTCATTTAGGAAAAGTTGTGTGTATTGGACAGGCATGTTGTCTGTCCACCTTTCTTCTCTAGGCCAGAGTGGAGCAAAATGAAAAGACCAGGGATGGCTATATGATATTTACATTTTTTTTCTCTCTCATTTTTAAAGGGGTTGTTAACCCTTGAGGTTTTTCACCTTAATGCATTCTATGCATTAAGGTGAAAAACCTCCTGTGATGCAGCAGCCCCCCTTTTACTTACTTGAACCCGGTCTTTCCATCAACGGGGACGAGCGCACCAGCTTCAGCCGTTGTCTCAGGTCCTGATTGAATAGATTGATAGCAGCGCAGCCATTGGCTCCCGCTGCTGTCAATCAAATCCAATGACACAGGGCCGAGTCCTGCTGTCTGTGTCAATGGATGCAGCAGCAGGACACGGGAGCGCGCCCACATGGGTGCCCCAAGGGAGAGCGCTTCCTCATCGGGGCACTCAAGGAGCCAGGAGCGCCGCTCGGGAACCCCAGAAGAGGAGGATCAGGGCCCACTCTGTGCAAAACCAACTGCACAGAGGAGGTAAGTATGACATGATTTAAAAAAAAAAGACTTTACAACCCCTTTAACCAGTCCACTTTACTGGTATTTCACAGCTATCAAAATGATAGTCAAGACTTATTCTGTAAGTACAACATGCTCCAGCCCCATGGTCCCAACATGTGACCCTCCAGCCATCTGTGTGTGGCCCTCGAGATGTTGGACACCATTAAGGCAGCAGCGTGGAAGCAAAGTGCCACGCACTGTTATGCTCTCTGGGTGGTTGACTTTCACTGCCATCACCTCCGGCTTGGGCAGGGGGACTGATGGTTAGGGTGATGTGCGTTAATTAACACTCACTGCCATGACCACCAATGGAGGTGGGGAAGGGGTTATCTTAACCTTCCACTGACCACCAATGCATGGGTGGTGAGAGGGATTAAATTTCACTGCCAGCAACCACCAATGTGGTCAGGGGGGCTACACCAGTCCTGATGGCTTTTATTATTGCGTCCACTGACACCGCTGGGATTGGTTATTATTGCATCTACTGATACCAGTGTTGGGAGTTGTTGTGCCCACTGACATCAGTGTTTGGAGTTATTGTTGCATCCACTGACACCATTGTTGAGGTTGTTTTTAACATCCACTGACATGATGTTGAGGGTTATTATTGCGCTCACTGACTCCAATGTTGAATGATGTTATTGCACGAACTGTCACCAATGTTGGGGTTTATTATGTCCTCCAACACCAATTCTGGGATTATTGTACCCTGACATCTTCAGTGTGCGTTGCAATACATTGCAAAAATGCAGCGGGGTCACACGCGTGTAAACACTCTTCGGGCCGGTTCACGCTTAGGCGACTTGTCAGGTGACTTGAGTCGCCTGACAAGTCGCCTCAATGCAGTGCAATGGGAACTGTTCTAATAGGAGCGAGTCGCTTCGCTCCGCTTAGAAAAAAAGTTACTGCACTATTTTCGGGGCGACCTCAGCACGACTTGCATTGACTTCTATGATAGAAGGTCTCCTTCAAGCCACGCTGAGGTCGCTTCGAGCAGGGCGACTCGATTTGCCCTGCAAGTCGCGCCGCTTCAGTGTGAACCGGCCCTTCTCAGTGGCATGATTCAGAGTTACAAAGTAACATTATAACATTATTACTTTGTAATTACTCTGTTCTGTGCAGCTTCATATCAAAGGGATGAGCTTCCACCTCGCATAATGTTAAAGCAACCTTATAAGTATAAAAAAAAGTTCTTTTTTGTTTGTTTGTTTTAACCATCCCTAACTAACTTCTCCCCTTAAGCCATTATTTTTTTGCTCCTTTTTTTTACGTCTTTTTTTTTTTTTTAAGCATTTAGTAATTTAACCATTTTTTTCCTTTTTATTTGTTTAGTTCCTTTACCTTTTTTTTTTTATTGTGTTGCTTTAAAAAAAAGTGACAAAACCAAAAAATGTCTATAGGTTGCATAGAACATAAAATATGTTTTGTATCACAATACCACAAAAAGAAAGTCTTGTTTGTCCTGAAGTGTCTTACTATGTTATCTACTATGATAGAGAGACCCTGTTGGATGACCATCTGCTTTCTGCAATGATTTCACAATTTAAGTTTTATTTTTTAAAGCTAAAATAAAAGTACAACTTAAAATGTATTCATGGCAAATTAATAGTGAAAAAATGTTCTTTTCAAATGCCTCTTGCAGTATTTGCATATATAAGGAAAGCACAACGGGGGGGGGGTTCATGCACTAAAACTGGAGAGTGCAAAATATTGTGCAGCTGTGCATGATAGCCAATCAGCTTCTCATTTCAGCTTGTTCAATTAAGCTTTGACAGTAAAACCTGGAAGCTAATTGGCTGCCATGCACAGCTGCACCAGATTTTTCACTCTCCAGTTTTAGGAATTCAACCCCAAAGTGCCGTGTCATGGCTTCACAGTTAACAATTTATGGAGAGCACTTTACTTCTGTAATTCACACTACATCACATTCAGTTATTTTCCTTGGAACGGTTGGCTAGCAGCTTGACACCATAGAACTTGTTTAGTTTCCATGCTTGTCGGTAAAACTGTGAAGAAATATTTGACACTGCTCTGCATCTTTTCCTTTTTCTAGTCCTGAAAGCTATGTCTTATTCAGCAATCGAGCACTGTGCTATATCCGGATGCAGAAATACGGGTAAGTTCAAATTAATTTTTTTTTTATGTAAACCAAGAAGAAAAATGAGGGACACGTATGAAAAATTTTATATATTTTTATTCATATTTTTTGTATACAAAAAAAACACTTAATTGTTTTGGATTCACAAAGCTAGACAGTGTGTTTTTTGATCATCAATTTTCTTGATCATCATTTTTTTATATATTTAACAATCTTTGTATTTTTCACTTTTTTTTTTGTTATGGACATTTATGGTGTTTATTTAATTGAATGACATATACTTTTATATATTTGTACACTGCATTTGGGATTAATTGTGGCACATTAATTTGCATAAGGAATTTGAAATACACATCACATTATTTGATGTAGAAATATCCAGATAAAATAGTACTATTAGATTTATGCATTAGCAATTTATATCACTTACTTTTAGATGTAAATAGCTACTGATGACGCTGCTGTCTTATTCCTTTACATTTCTCGAGCATGTACACCTACTCTTACTGCAGCTGCAGTCAGGATAGCATAGTCAAATACAGGGGTAGGCAACCTTTGAAAAATCAAGATCTACCTGGACTACACTGAAGAGATCAAAGATCACCGGGGTTCATCGCCCCCCCCCCCTTTTCTTTTTTTGAAGAAGAAATTTTGCAGCAAGCCCCCAATAAAAAGACAGCATGAAGAAAACCAAGAAAAAAGTGGCTAAAACGAATGTCACTTTAAAAGATAGCTTCAGTGAGAAACTGTGCAGTTACTCTCAGTGTACAGAGGTCAAAAAAGTGGGGTTTCTCTAAAACAGTTAGTAAAAAGCCCAACCCGAGGTGATTATATTCTTGCGCTAAATAAACATTACAAAATGGTGAAAATGATAAGTGTGTAAACTCCAAATTAAAGTAAAAATAACATCCAAAATTGATTGAAAAAAGTGTTCATTTAAAGTCCAACACCAAGAATTAAGAACTCTGTGACTTAATTCCAAAGTGGTTATTTATAGATGTATAATGTCCCGAAGATCACTCTAACACCATAAAAAAGTGAAAATATTGAGAATCAATTCTTCCTTTATATCGACACAAGGGTGAATAGACCGCCACCGGATGATAGTACACCTCTAAATTAATAAAAGGTACCCTTACCGAAGGTAATGGACTTACTATCGCTAGCAAGTCGTAAACGCTGGCAGAAAAATAACCCTCTGCGGGGTATCACACTCGAAAAGGTCCTCTCTTCCTAGTGAACATACGTCTGATAGAATAGACAGCCTTAATCCAGCCTCTCTTCAGCCGAGAATCTCATTCATATGAACACCATAATATCGAAATCATGGAAAGGAGAACAATCTCATAGCGTAATCCCGTTTGTGAAACAGATTTATTGTATAAGACAAATGGATACTCACATAAAAACGATCTTAAAAGCACATAGGAAATGTTTGCCGGCAAGATAAAAAACGTTCCCGTTCCTCCAGAACGTGTAGGCGTGGTGACGTCAGACGTAGCTCCGCCCTACATGTTTCGTCATACGTGACGTCGTCCAGGGGCACGGGCAACGTACTGACGCACCACCTTTTATACCATATCTGCGTACCAAGCCTCGTATTGACAGCCGGTCGCCATTTTATTGTAGACCGAGATTCACATGGATGGAGTATTAAGTCCACCAATGTGAGCCCCAGTCATCTTCAAACCTTAATTAATACATTTTAAACAAACTTCTATAAGTTAAAACCGAACTTAATAAAACACAAGAAAAATAAAATAGATCTCTACATATAGTGTTTGTAAATCTTCCCATAGCAGGTAAATTCGAAAAAGAGGTTATATAATTAAAGTATCATACATTTTGAAAAGCCTATCAAACATATAGTTATTTCCGGTTACCATTTTGTTGAAGATCAAGGTTCACATACCTAAGGAGGACCTTGGTGAAAGTATCCACATGTGGGAACATTGATCGTCACAAGATTACTCAATTCAATCAGGCCATGCAAAACTTATTAGTGCAGAAACATATCGTCCACTGAACAAAATAAAGGCGTCTACTGGTCACACAGACACTCTAATAGGCACTGCCCTAAAATTCACAGATCAAAAAGCTCAAAGCAGTTATGAAAGGCTGAGATTCAATCAAATATAGGAAAATAGATTTTTTGGAAAAGTGAAAAATTATGCAAAACGCTAACTTCCAAAATAATCCACCTAGTCAAAGTTCCCAAGACTAATCCATTGAATTCAGATAGGGGTCATGAATTGTCAATAAACGCATTAATTTCAACGTCCGCATTGAGTCCTTTGGGTTTTAAAGTTTGGGCCTTATAAATCCAACCCATTTCTAATTTGGAGATTTCTCTCCTCTTGTAACCACCTCTCCAACTTAACTTTAAAGTGTCAATCCCCACAAACGAAGTGCCCTTCAGATTCTTATTATGGGTATCTAGATAATGCCTGGACAGAGGGTGTTTTATAAAACCTCTTTTGATGTTCCCCATATGTTCCTTAAGGCGAACTTGCAGTGGTCTGACTGTTCTTCCAATATATTGGAGGCCACATGGACAGGTGATGGCATAAACCACATGAGTGGTATTGCATGAGATAAATGGCTTTATGGGAAACGTGAGACCCGTGCTGGTGGAGTGAAATGTCACGGTTTTTCTTTCTTTAATGCAATTAACATTGCATACCGCACATCTTCCACATCTGTAAAAGCCCCTCAAATTCTGAAAAAACATCAGTTTTTCCTGAGGAGGATTACAGACATTGGGTGCCAGCATATCTCTAAGGGAAGGGGCACGTTTGAATACCACTTGTGCCTTATCTGGTAAAGAGGGACCCAAAATAGGGTCGCTCTTCAAGATATGCCAGTGTTTATGTACCAATCTCCTAATGGCCCAATGTTGGGTAGAAAATTTGGTAATAAACGGTATTGAATATCCAGGATCCCCCTCCTCTGAAGGAGGTTTTTCTCTAAGAAGGGTGTCTCGATTACATGACCTCACTTCATCCAAATTTCTACTCAAGGAACTTAACTCATATCCCTTGACAAGGAACCTGGACGTAAGGCTTTTAGCCTGATCCTGGAAATCATCTAACCGAGTGCAGTTGCGCCTTAATCGCAAATATTGACTCTTAGGGATTGAGCCCAGCCATGCAGGATGGTGGCAACTGTCCTTTGGAATATATGAATTCCCATCCGTGCTTTTAAAAAACGTGGATGTGAAGAGTTGCCCTCCCTCCCCCCAGATCTTTAAATCTAGGAAATTGATGGAGTGTTGACTGTCCTCATGCTTAAGCTCAATCCCTCTATCGTTTTGATTGAGTTCAGACATGAAGTCAGAAAGGGACTCTGCAGAGCCTTCCCATAGGAGGAGGACATCGTCTATATATCTCGCCCAGAGAATCAGTTGGGGACGATCTCGAGCATAGACGACGTCCTCCTCCCATTTCCCCATGAAGAGGTTGGCCAAACTGGGGGCAAATTTAGCCCCCATGGCCACACCCCTATGCTGGAGAAAAAACTTTCCCTCGTGCCAGAAAAAGTTATGGGTTGTAGCATACCTCAAAAGGTCCATAATATATTGTTTTTGCACATCTGGTAAAGAGGATCCCACATTGAGGAAATGTTCTACTGAAGATAGACCCCATTGCTGGGGAATATTAGTATACAGGGATGTAACGTCTGCGGTTACCAGCCATTGTCCATCTCTATATCCACATCCATTTAGGATGTTAATAATATGTCTAGTGTCCTTAACATACGCAGGAAGGGATTTGACAAGTGGTTGTAAATACCCATCTATATATCTCCCAACTCTTGATGTCAAAGAGTCTATCCCACTTATGATGGGGCGACCTGGGGGATGGATTGGGTCTTTATGAACCTTAGGGAGGTAGTACATTATAGGTATTCTGGATGCCTTGGGAATCAAGAAGGCTTTTTCTTTTTTATCCAGAATGCCCAAATCAAATCCTCTTTTGACCAGTGTCTCTAGTTCCTTGCGGAAACGGGGACGTGGGTCAGATATTAAGGGAGTGTAGGTCTCTCTGTCATCAATAATTTTGTTAAGTTCTTTAAGATAGTCATCTTTATTCAAAATCACTATCCCACCCCCTTTGTCCGCCGGGCGGATTACCAAGCCTTTCTCCAGACATAACTGGTCAAAACCTCTCTGTAGCTTTTCATTCAATTTATCCCTTCTGACTTTAACTCCTTCCAGGTCCCTCAACATCACATCTCTAAAGACCCTTATATTGGAAGCCATCCCTCCAGGGGGGTTATACAGGGAGGAATTCGACAATTTTGAATGTTGAAATTCGTCCATGTATTTCCTGTTATTCTTAATCGGATTAGACAAAATGTAACGCTTAACATTTAGTTTCCTTGTATACTTATGGATGTCCATATAGGTTTGAAACTTATTCAGCCTACATGGAGGGGCAAATTTGAGTCCTTTATCTAGAATGAGGGTCTCTTCTTGAGTTAGTTGATGATTACTCAAGTTGTAGATACCCTCACCTATTATTCCCTCTTTCTTTTGTTTCTTGGTGGACCTCCCCCCTCTGGATCCCCTCTTCTTTCTAAAGGTCTTTGAACCTCTCTTTGTAACCTGTGAAAATCCTGATATTGAGACCCCTTATAGTCATTATCATTCCTATAAGGGGAATATGAGTGTTCATAGTGAGCTTGGTCATGGCGATAATGAGTTTCCCAATTAGGCCCTTCCCTTCTCCTTTGTTCATAGGGGGTATGATCCCCTCCATTGTGTCTTCCCTCATACTCATAATAGTGATCCCCATGTGTGTAATCTAGGGGTTGATATCTATTGTAGACAGGTGTTTCATAAGGGCGTGTCTCAGCCCTTCCTCTATATTCTCGTGGAGGATAATCTTTATGAAATCCCCTCTCATGGGGACGTGAAATCCTTAAGGAACATATGGGGAACATCAAAAGAGGTTTTATAAAACACCCTCTGTCCAGGCATTATCTAGATACCCATAATAAGAATCTGAAGGGCACTTCGTTTGTGGGGATTGACACTTTAAAGTTAAGTTGGAGAGGTGGTTACAAGAGGAGAGAAATCTCCAAGTTAGAAATGGGTTGGATTCATAAGGCCCAAACTTTAAAACCCAAAGGACTCAATGCGGACGTTGAAATTAATGCGTTTATTGACAATTCATGACCCCTATCTGAATTCAATGGATTAGTCTTTGGAACTTTGACTAGGTGGATTATTTTGGAAGTTAGCGTTTTGCATAATTTTTCACTTTTCCAAAAAATCTATTTTCCTATATTTGATTGAATCTCAGCCTTTCATAACTGCTTTAACTTTTTGATCTGTGAATTTTAGGGCAGTGCCTATTAGAGTGTCTGTGTGACCAGTAGACGCCTTTATTTTGTTCAGTGGATGATATGTTTCTGCACTAATAAGTTTTGCATGGCCTGATTGAATTGAGTAATCTTGTGACGATCAATGTTCCCACATGTGGATACTTTCACCAAGGTCCTCCTTAGGTATGTGAACCTTGATCTTCAACAAAATGGTAACCGGAAATAACTATATGTTTGATAGGCTTTTCAAAATGTATGATACTTTAATTATATAACCTCTTTTTAGAATTTACCTGCTATGGGAAGATTTACAAACACTATATGTAGAGATCTATTTTATTTTTCTTGTGTTTTATTAAGTTCGGTTTTAACTTATAGAAGTTTGTTTAAAATGTATTAATTAAGGTTTGAAGATGACTGGGGCTCACATTGGTGGACTTAATACTCCATCCATGTGAATCTCGGTCTACAATAAAATGGCGACCGGCTGTCAATACGAGGCTTGGTACGCAGATATGGTATAAAAGGTGGTTCGTCAGTACGTTGCCCGTGCCCCTGGACGACGTCACGTATGACGAAACATGTAGGGCGGAGCTACGTCTGACGTCACCACACCTACACGTTCTGGAGGAACGGGAACGTTTTTTATCTTGCCGGCAAACATTTCCTATGTGCTTTTAAGATCGTTTATATGTGAGTATCCATTTGTCTTATACAATAAATCTGTTTCACAAACGGGATTACGCTATGAGATTGTTCTCCTTTCCATGATTTCGATATTATGGTGTTCATATGAATGAGATTCTCGGCTGAAGAGAGGCTGGATTAAGGCTGTCTATTCTATCAGATGTATGTTCACTAGGAAGAGAGGACCTTTTCGAGTGTGATACCCCGCAGAGGGTTATTTTTCTGCCAGCGTTTACGACTTGCTAGCGATAGTAAGTCCATTACCTTCGGTAAGGGTACCTTTTATTAATTTAGAGGTGTACTATCATCCGGTGGCGGTCTATTCACCCTTGTGTCGATATAAAGGAAGAATTGATTCTCAATATTTTCACTTTTTATGGTGTTGGAGTGATATTCGGGACATTATACATCTATAAATAACCACTTTGGAATTAAGTCACAGAGTTCTTAATTTTTGGTGTTGGACTTTAAATGAACACTTTTTTCAATCGATTTTGGATGTTATTTTTACTTTAATTTGGAGTTTACACACTTATAATTTTCACCATTTTGTAATGTTTATTTAGCGCAACTGTTTTTCTTATATATATTTTTTTGGTGTTATTATCACACTATATGTTGCTGCTGCACTGAAACTTTTAGCGCAATACTAACTACTTTTTATTTGGATTATATTCTTGACCTAGTACTGACAAATGGGGATCAACTGTCTGATGTTGAGGTGGGGGAGAATTTGGGTTCTAGTGATCACCAATGTCTTTGGTTTGATATTAAAACAGTTGTATATCACACTATTATTGTGGTTTTTTTATATATATTCTTTTTGTCAACGCGATTTATTTGTAATGTTTTACCACTTTTAATATTCACACATTTGAGGTTTAATTTCATTTTTATTGTAGGTTTTAGCTAACTTTTTTCACAAGTAAATTTCAGGTTGTGGTTTTTAATTCTTGAGACACTGAATTAAGGTTTCACCAATAAATATCTACATATTACAGGGCT
>BLSH010307934.1:304200-343485 GCA_018402905.1 Glandirana rugosa
CAGGAGTGAGACGTATATTGGGGGGGACGAGACATGTCGTATAGTCAAACATTGTTCGACATTGTTCGACATGTTTGCGTTGTGTCTCCCCACCCACGACGCAGACAGTCACTTGAGTCTCTTTTCCTAAAATGCCATTCAAAATTATTTTAGGGAAAAAGAGAATGTCTGCGTCGGGAAGTAAACTGTTCACCCCTACAGGGTTTCGACACAGTCACTTCTCCCCACCCATTCGTTGTTGTTGACATGGGTTGTCTAAGGAGAGTCCTCCGCGGTCGGCGCGGATGTGACGGCGGACGTTTTGAAACGCCGGTTTCCGTCGTAGGCGCCTGTGACTGTATAGTTGAGTCATTTGAATCATTTTGCACACGTGGTTCCGGGTTCATCAGCGGAACGTGTGAACACTGTGGCTTCGGACCACAGTCTTTTGGGTCCTTCACGATTGACGGGCCCACCTTACTCGGCACTGACCTTTTCCCCCTTCCTGGGTTTTCTGACACCAGGCTTCGGTGTCACAAGTGTGCAAGGCGACTACTTGGGCCTTGGTGCACACGTTTTACTAAGTTTACTGAGTTGATATGTCAGTGTCCGCGGATGCTGCCTTTGGCCGCAAAGTTTTGCAGGCGGCAGTGTAGGCGCGGCTGGCGCCTCCTGAGAGGAATCTGTTGGGTACAGTTGTTGTTGCTTACCCACCCCTCTTCACTGACACAGCTTTGGGACATCCCCACTTGTCAAATGAAGGGCTGCGTCTGTAAGAGAAAAAGGGATTTTATTAAAACTTACCGTAAAATCCTTTTCTCTGAGTTCACTGACAGACGCAGCACCCACCCCTCTGTGTTGCGTTTGTACAGCTTGTTACAGCTTGTTACAAACTGATATGCTGTACAGAGCAGGGGGGTTATATGCAGAGTGAGGACGGCCCCCTGGGAGGGGTCAGCTTGCTTTTTTTCTATTTGCCTAGTTTACTCCTGGTAGGATGAGCATAAACCCCACTTGTCAAATGAAGGGCTGCGTCTGTCAGTGAACTCAGAGAAAGGGATTTTACGGTAAGTTTTAATAAAATCCCTTTATCTCCTGCGTGGTTTAGGAGATATTCGCCCTTCATACAGCCGTTGACGTCACGGCGCATACGCAGTGAGGTCCCGCCGAAGGTCTGGCGCATAGCGCCGAACCTTGCCGTAAAGATGGGCTCCAGCACGCATGGACGGATTGACATTATGCGGCTCTGACTACTCACAGCACCGAAGCTATGTACCCGGAAGGATCCCCCGAGAGAACATGGCAGCTCCCTCTGCGGGACCAAGCGGACCTGTCGGAGCCTCGTTCTGAGGTAAGTATTTCACAATGAGCTAGTAGTTTTGTTTGGTTTCTTCATAACGACTTTGTAGAGCACAAACAAAATGATCACATTGGTCAAAGTCATAACAAAGTTGCATTCATCCAAAGTTGCATCAGGTTGCAGGGTAAAGTCGCAATGGAAATCGCACAATTATGACACAAGTGTGAATAGACTCTTAGGCAAGGGGGAGTGATTTGTGGGTCAGGCGTTGGGCAATATGAGGTTTCACCCTAAATATGAGTGCAATGTGAAACACTGTCATAAACATAGACTTGGCCACGTGTAGATGCAAAGTTACTGATGGGTGACTCTAAAATAACTTGCGGATCAGTGGGGAGACCTGCCTGTGTGTGTGTGTGTATCACTTTTTTTTTTTTTTTTTTCTTTTATTGGTCCTGTAAAGACATGACACTGAATGTAGCGCTGAAATATGAAAATTTCCATTACATTTGAATAAGAGCTTTGAATGCAATGCAAATAAATTGTTGGCTTTGCTTCCATGCTGTGTTGAAACACAACATTGGCATTGGTTCAAGGATTTTTACTGCACAATTGGGGGAGAGGCAGGCTTGAGTTCAAAAAAAGTTTGCCAGGCGTGTTATGGCCATGGTTGCATTTGTCAAGACATTCCTGTAGGAAGGCTATTTGTAGGAGGAGAGGCTGGTCTGAAGGCAGCTGTGTTTCCGAAACAAACAGCCATGGTGAAGAGGGCCTGCATGTGGGTGCTTGTTGTGTTTATGGATCTTCTCTTAGTGATTGGGTTGCTGTTGAGGCGGGAGCCGAGTGACGTTGGAATTGACAGCAGATTGGTATGTATATGCTATCTGTACAGCCATGTAGATTGGTATGCTATCATTTCAGCCATGTTTTTATAGGATAGTTGTCCTCAATACAGGTGTAAGGAAACCCAACAATACACTTTGTTTCTTTTAGTCTGTTAATAGACCATTGATTATGTTTTGTTAAAACTGTTCAATGGGTGCAAAAGATACCTGTTGACCCTGCCATACATCCAGTGAGATTGCAAACAGCTTGTGCTGAACCGCATTACCCTTGCCCAGTTCACCTCTACAAGACAGTTCTGTAATCCGAACACATTTCCTTTCTTAGGGTGACAACATTGCTGCTCCATAGATAGTACAGTGAATGCGTGTTTTCAGCCTAGCACAGCAAGTGTTACTAGCAGGATCACCAAGTGAAAGTAAAGAAAAAAAATAATGCAGCCTGTTTGAGAAGGTGTGGGGCCTGTGGGTCAAGTATTTAACTGGTGATCCTAGGTCTATACCTGATTAAGTTGGTTTCAGGACGGTGGGATTCAAAGTGCGGAGTCTTTTCTCCCCCCCCCCCTTCCTTTTCTCTATCTTTGCTACAACTTTTCTTGGCTTTCTTGCTTCTTCTTTTCAGCTTTTTTTTATATCAAGTAATCTTTATTTGGAAAATTTTCACTTTTTAAAAACATCACACTTACCACATATTAATTCCCATACATCCCCAGTTATAATAACAAAATGTATCCTCTGTTTATAAAACCACAACACTTCACCACTCTGAGACCCCTATTGCCCTGTGCCCCCATCCTTTTACTTTTTCTAATTTTCAACTTAGGAGTGATACTGCTAACTGAAGGGGAAAGCTTGCTCCTGTGTGAAAAATGGTGCGTCTTCCCTCCCCTGGAGATGGAGGCCCACTTCTACGTCAGGCGTACCTTTAAGCCAGGGTCTCCAATCTTTCTAAGCAAGGAGCCAGTTTTCTGTCCTTCAGGCTTTGGGGAGCCGGACTGTGTCCAGTGGGAGTAGAAAATGCATCAGTGTCCCATCATTGGTTTTAATGGGGGGGATAGTGCCCCACTGATGGTGTCAGTAGGGGGAATGATGCCCTATCATTATTGGTTTCAGTCGGAGAAATGGTTCCCCCAGGGCCAGATAAAGGCAAGCAAAGGGCCACATCCAGCCCCCGGGCTGCTGTTTGGAGACCACTGCTCTAAGCCATTGTGGCCTACTTATTTGTTTCGATGTCAGAAGTGTAACATGCAGTCGCATTGCCTAATCGCTCTTTACTGGGCTATGGTTCTTAATACACAGAAGGCCTGGAGTATACCATATTTATGTATAGTTCAATGTTTTTGACAAATGCTTGGTCACCCCCATGAACAATGCAATTTATCATGTCTGTGAAGCTCTTTGGATTACGCCTTTGTGTATCTTTCATTTTTTTTCTTTTTCTTTTTTTTTCTTTTTTTTATTCGGTTTACTAAGTGTTAATTTTCACACAGTGGAGGATCAGCAACTATTGTCGTAACCTTTGCAATCTCTTTTATGGAAATTATTTCTAAAAAGACATTGAAATTGAAAAATAATGCAGCCACCACTTTTAGGCAATATGTACATTCTAATCTTGTGTTTAGAAAATTATGTCATTTGTTCCTCCTTAACCACTTCAGCCCCTTAAGGATTTCCCACTTTAGGACCAGAGCACTTTTTGCCTTTCAGCACTGCGTCGCTTTAACTGACAATTGCGCGGTCGTGCGACATTGTACCCAAATTAAATTCGCATTATTTTTTTTCCCACAAAGAGAGCTTTCTTTTGGTGGAATTTGATCACCTCTGCGTCATTTCTGATCACCACTATAAACAAAAAAAGAGCAACAATTTTGCAAAAAAAAAAAACAAAAACTTTCATTTTGCTAAAATACATATCCAAAAATAAAATATAAATAAACAAATGTATTCATCGGTTTTGGCCGATTAACATTCTTCCTCATATTTTTGGTAAAAAAAAAATAGACTTTTATTGATTGGTTTGCGCAAAAGTTGCCGCGTTTACGAGTGATGAGAATTCATTTATGGGATTTTTTTTACAATTTTTTTTTTTTTACGAGTAATGGCGGCGATCTGCGATTTTTATTGGGACTTTGATATCGTGGTGGACATGTCAGACATTTTTGACACTTTTTTTGGGACCAATTGCATTTATACAGCGATCAGAAATGTATCCACTAATTACTGTATAAATGCCATTGGCAGGGAAGGGCTTAACCTGCAGGGGGCAGTGAAGGGGTTAACTGTGTTCCCTAGGCGTGTCCTAACTGTGTGGGGGCTGGGCTGGCAGGGGCACCAGAGATCTAACTGAGTACAGGGATCAGTAGATCTCAGACATGCCGCCTGTCAGAACGGGGAACCGCCATGTTTACATTTTCGGGTCCCCGTTCTGGCTCTGTCACAGGCAATCATGGGTTGCCAGCAGACATCGAGTTTGCCCGACCCGCAGCCCCGCTCAGGGAGAGTGCGGCGGGAACTAAACGACGTGCGCTTGCCCGCTAGTGTTGTGCTATAAGCAGCGATTCGCGGGACAGAGCTACACTGTCGCCGCTTATAGGGGTTGATTTACTAAAGCTAGAGAGTGCAAAAATTGGTGCAGCTGTGCATGCTAGCCAATCAGCTTCTAACCTCAGCTTGTTCAATCAAGCTTTGACAATAAAACCTTGAAGCTGATTGGTTTCTGTGTGGAGCTGCACCAAATTTTGCATTTCAAGCTTTAGTAAATCAACCCCATAGTGTCTACGCGGTCGGGAAGGGGTTAAAAGAAGTATTGGCCTAATGAAGGCGCCATGCTTTCAAAATGGAACTCCCCAATGTATCTGCATTTCTTTTTCTAGAGAGATTTTAGTTTGACACCACCAGTAGGCTTTGCGATGACCATGACAGTTGGGCGACGCTTCTTCCAGGGCAGGGGTAGGCAACCTGCGGCCCTCCTGCTGTTGTAGAACTACATTTCCCATGAGGCATTACAAGGCTGACGTGTACAATTACTCCCAGAGGCATGATGGGACTTGTAGTTTTGCAACAGCTGCAGGGCCGCAGGTTGCCTACCCCTGGGGAATAACCTGGCACTGCAGTCACCAACAGATTATTATACAGGATTTATATACCATTACAAACAGTTTGCACAGCGCTTTACAACATGAGGGCAGACAGTACAATTACAATGCAATTCAATACAGGAGGAATCAGAGGGCCCTGCTGATTAGAGCTTATAATTTAGGAGGAAGGATCAAGTGATACAAAAAGGTAATAACTGTGGGTGATGAGCTGATAAACAATAAATAAAATAAAAATATAATTGTTAGGTCTGGGCAGAATAGATGTCAACTTGTCTTTTTTTTTTTTTTTTTTTTGCCTGAGTTTTCCATTCAGGATAGGTTTGTGTGAGTGCTGATCCTGTACCTGTGAAATAAAATACACACTGTACCAATTCCGGTGGGCGTATCGATATTTGTAATCCAAGGGGGAGACTATGGGGCTGATTTACTAAAACTGGAGAGTGCAAAATCTGGTGAAGCTCTGCATAGAAACCAATCGCCTTCCATTTTTTTTTTTTTGTCAAAGCTTAATTTTTTACAGGCTGAAGTTAGAAGCTGATTGGCTACCATGCACAGCTGCACCATATTTTTCACCCTCCAGTTTTAGTAAATCAACCCCTATGTGTGTTTGTTGAATGTGACCTCTTTATAAATAGAGCTGACATTCATTGACTATCATACAGGGTGGATTTGATTTAAATCATAATTTAAAAGAGCAACTGTCATCTCTGTTCCGCAGTGGCTCCTCCGCTGACCCGCTCTTGACTCACCAACGGTCCTATTCACTTTAATGGGACGTTTGGTGATGCGGCAGCAGGTGAGTGGATGTCCGCTAACAGGTGCTACCATGATGGATCTGAAATGACAGGAGCTCTTTAAATGTAAGGACTTATTTTTGCTGGTAGTTAGAATCTTGAAGGCTTCCTTTTTCCACAAAATCAAGGTTTCCTATTTAGAATGTCGGGTTGGTAAAACAACAATATCATTACCGATTGTTGTAGTGTACATTTGCTAAACAATGAGATAAAGGAATATTCCCTAACTATGTTTTATCTCATGGTTACTGCGACATTGTGTGAATGCATCAATGCAGTTGCATGTTACCTCTTGCAGAGCTTGGATTTGTTGAATGAGTTTACCAAAAATATAAATTTCTCTTTCGTTCGTCGACAAGCATAGCGACTCTTAGGACTAAGTGGGTCATACTGCCCTCTTCAGGCGTTTACTAGGTAGAACAGGCAGTTCTAACAGCAAAAAGAACAGTAGACACAGCCCCTCCTAGCAGAACACCACACCCAGCTCTGCTAGCTCAGTTTTTTTCTGCCTAGTGCAAGGAGTTAGACCTAGGCTCCCTGTTGGGATCTATGGTACCTCTCTGGTCCACTTCGGCTGTCCTGGAAGACAGCCTCACATATAAAGACTACAATCAAGCAGCCACGCTGGGTGACAGACTGGTTCTTGGATCCAGGTAGTCTCCCCAGCCGGCCATCAAGTGCTAGAGCGGATGCTTCGCGCTAGGTCGACCACGACAAGCCCCGACCAGACAGGGTGTCCCTGTGGGTTAAACGCCCCGCCATCGCATGCAGTGCATCCAGGGCCGACAGCTCCCTCCAGCCTAGCCTGGAGCGTGTAAGCTTTCTCGGGGTACAGCATAGAATTCCGTTCCCGCCCTCCAGACAGGTTCTTCGCCTCCAACCTGCGGCTGCCGGGTGATCACGACGGACGCCAGCCTGACAGGCTAGGGCGGAGTCCTAAGGCTGCTCTCAGCCCAGGGCCGGTGGCCTCCGGAGGAGTCTTGTCTCCCGATCAATGTCCTGGAATTGCGGGTGATTTGGTGTTCCCATTGGATGTCGAGACTACGCTGGTGCCCAGTCCGGATTCAGTCGGACAACAGTGAACCACCAGGGCGGGACGATAAGCTCGGCTGCGGCTTCAGAGGTGGCCCCCATCCTGCGGTGGGCAGAAAACCACATTCCGGCAATTCCTGCCGTCCACATACCAGGCGTAGAATATTGGCAGGCGGATTATCTCAGTCGTCAGCGCCTGGGCCAGGGGGAGTGGTTTCTGCACCCGGATGGGTTTCATGAGATTTTTCTGAGAGGGGGTGTCACGGACGTGGACTTGCTAGCGTCCATCTCAATCGGAAGGTGCAGACCTTTGTGAGCAGGACAAGGGATCCCCTGGCGGACACTCTTGTGGCTCCATGAGCTCGGTATTGGCTCATCTATGCCTTCCCTCCTCTCAAACTGCTTCCGCCCCTTTTGTGCAGAATAGAAACGGAGGGTATACCGACCATTCTGGTAGCTCCAGATTAGCCAAGGCGTCCTTGGTACGCCAACGTAGTGCGACTGGTGGTGGATGTTCCCTGGCGACTCCTGCTTCGCGAGGATCTTCTGTCCCAGGGGCCCATCTTGCACCCTGCTTTACGCTCTCTGGCTTTAACAGCCTGGCTATTGAATCCCAGGTGTTGAGAGATCGAGGTGTCTCGGACTCTGTGATTCCTACCATGTTGAAGGCATATAAGGCCACTTTACGTAAAATTTATCACCACACCTGGAAGGCTTACATCGCCTGGTGCGAAGCCGGGAGGTGGAACCCTCCTTCTCGGTGGCTCAGGTGCTGGCCTTCCTACAGAGGGGCCTCGAACCAGAAATTGGCGTTAAGTACTATCAAGAGTCAGGTTTCTGCTCTGGCGATCTTTTTTCAGCGTCCTTTGGTGACCCATTCTTTGATCCGTACCTTTATGCAGGGGGGTTGGCATGTTGCACCTCAGGTACGGTCGCCTCTGACGCCATGGGACCTCAATTTGGTCCTCTCGGTCCTTCAGAAGCCGCCCTTTGAGAATATCAGGGAAGTTTCACCACAGCTGCTTTCACAGAAGGTGGCTTTCCTGGTAGCTATCACATCCACTCGGCGGGTGTCTGAGTTGGCAGCTCTTTCCTGTAGGTCTCCTTATCTGGTCCTACGCAAGGATAAGGCCATCTTGCGCCCATCACCTCCCTTTTTACCGAAGGTGGTGTCTTCCTTCCACATCAATGAGGACATTGTCCTTCCTTCATTATGCCCGCACCCATCTCACCCTAAGGAGGTTGCTTTGCACTCCCTGGATGTTGTTCGGGCCCTGCGGGTGTATCTGGCAACCACGGCCTCCTTTCGGAGGTCAGACACTCTCCTTGTCATAGTGGATGGTCCATACAAGGATTTGGCAGCCTCTTCGGCCACTATTTCACGTTGGATTAGACAGACTGTGACCCGAACCTATGCCATTCGTGGTCTGGAACCTCCCTTTCCGGTCACGGCTAACTCTACCAGGGCGATTAGCGCTTCCTGGGCTCTTCAACATCCGGCGTCTGTGTCTCAAGTGTGCAAGGCAGCTACTTGGACCTCTGTGCACACCTTCTCAAAGTTTTACAAAGGTGATGTTTTAGCATCCTCGGATGCTGCGTTTGGACGCAAAGTTTTGCAGGCGGCCGTGTGAGAGACGTTATGGTTCCTCACAGAGGGTTGGGTTGGGTGTAGTTCTGTTCTGTTACCCACCCCTAATTTTTGGCACTGCTTTTAGACGTCCCACTTAGTCCTAAGAGTCACTGTGCCTGTCGACGAACGAACGAGAAAATGGGATTTTTTTGACTTGCCGTAATATCCCTTTCTCTGAGTTCGTCGACAGGCACAGCTCCCACCCCTCTGGATGTTGCACTGCTTGTTACGAACTGAGCTAGCAGAGCTGGGTGTGGGGTTATCTGCCAGTGGGGACTGCCCCCTGGGAGGGGCTGTGTCTACTGTTTTTTTTGCTGTTAGAACTGCCTGTTCTGCCTAGTAAACTCCTGAAGAGGGCAGTATAACCCACTTAGTCCTGAGAATCGCTGTGCCTATCGACAAACTCAGAGAAAGGGATTTTACGGTAAGTCAAAAAAATCCCGTTATTACAGAATATACAGCCTCATGCTACATAACAAAGCTCCATTTCATGCTGAATAAACTAAATTATTAATGTATCTTTAAAAGAAAACTATCTTCAGATAGATTTTTACTCCGAAAGCATTTTATTAAAATAAATTTGATAAGAATCAAAAATCCATTTTTTTTTCCCACCCTGTTATGAACTAATATATAATGCAGGAGTTTGGTAAACTTTTTGAGACACTTTTGCAGTATAGAATAAGTTTGGAAAGGTTTTCACAGTTTGTGTGCGTCCAGCAGTGATCATTGCAGGCAATCACTGCCTCTGCAGAGAACCATGGATAACTGCGGCTGCTGCTGACCTGTCTTTGAAATGTACAGGACTCGGCGGAAGCAGATAGCCGCTCACAGGTGGACAAATCTGGTGCAGGAATCGGCGGACGCTATTTGCACCAGCGCTAGTCATCTTTGTGAATGTAGCCATCCATACCATCAGTGTCTGAAGAATCTTCAATGTCTGACCCTTCTGGGTGTGTTGGAATGCCTGGTACTCTGCTGTGTGCCGTGGTTCAATCCACCAAGCCCATGTGACAGTATTGTGGCCTAGGGGGCAGCTGATCGAACCTCAGCATACAACAGGGAGCCAGGCATCCAACAAGTGTCAGATGCAGAAGATTCTTCAGCCATTGTAGCTCTTCATGTGAGTGACAGTTGGCAGGACAGGTAAGTATTCTTTCCTTACAGGTAGCACAGGCTTTAAACTTTTCAATCTAGCGACAGTTACTCTAAAATAGGAGTTGTTCCTATTTGTTTCAATGAATTTTAGAGCTGTAATGCTGATCTTGGCTTCGCTACCTTAAAGTCACTGATCAGCAGCAAGCATGCAGCCAGGGCTGGCCTTACATAATACGATTTTCATTTTGATTTCCTCCTGCCCGCGCCATTGTGTTCTCCTGGTGGGGACGGCTATAACAGCCGCTAGCGATAATCACAAGTAAAATCTGGCTGTCTGATTTCCCCATATTGGATTGATCAATCAACTCAGCCTGCCCATTCAAGGTTTGAATCTTGGCCGGTTCCTGCTGAACCAGCTGAGATTCAAACAGTCTATGGCCGGCTTAATTCGATCCACTTGAAATTTGAGTATTAAATTCTCCATGTACTCTATGGAGACATCCATGCCTGGAAAATGTGGGTAGGGCAGGCTGCTTCCGGACCTGTAAAATGAGCATTTTAGACATTGTAAATATATTCACTTCTTATTCCCCCCTGCTGTTCCATACGCCATACAAAGCATGTCTGAATTTCATATCTTTGTAAGGGCACAAATAAAAACCTGCTTTTACATTAAACCTGAGCAGCACTGTGTGTTCCCAATAAAAGCTATGTGTGTGTGTATGTATGTGTATATATATATATATATATATATATATATATATATGTATGTGTATATATATATATATATATATATATATTATATTTTTATTTTTTTTTGTCTAGGAGATTGCTAATGCAGCTAGTGTGGGGACTGAAGATGGCTCGGAAACTGCTTCTGGTTAGTAGAATGTTCACTTATTACCAGCTATATATTTGATGTTAGAATGCTCTGTTTTAGCTTACTATGACTGACAACCAAATGTTTCGTTACCAGTAGTGAATAGGGCTCGTTTACACTTGCTTTGGCTTCAACGCACATTAAAGCCCCTACTGCTTTAACAAGCTTTTATTATGTGTTTTTGAGGCTTTTGTGGTGCTTCGATGAGGCTCTTTTGAAGCTTTGTTAAAGGTTGGCCGATCCCCTGTGTGTTGATATCACACACCGCAATTTCTATAAAACAAAGCCAAGCTAAAGCTGAATTACAGCCTCTGAAAAGCCGCAGGTGCTTCAAGCGAGCTTCAAACAAGCATTGTCATAGACTTCTGTGGAGGCGTTGAAGAGGTTTTGAAGAATGGCTAAAGCTAAATGGGGTATCATTTCTGACACACAGCTGAAGCAAAGCCAACGCAAGGTGTAAACAGGACTGTAAGCTAACCATTTTATTTAGTGACATGATCTTTGACTGGCGTTAAGACCCCTTTCACACCAAGGCGGTTTTCAGGTGCTTTTGCGCTAAACATCGCGTCTAAAAAGCGCCTGAAAAACTCCCCCCAATACACCCCAGTGTGAAAGCTTACTTATTGCCTATTGAAAACAACGGGGCAGCGCTCCCGAAGCACTGAACACCGCTTCAGGAGCGCCGCAAACCAGCACTTTTAACCCCTGTTAAACCCCTTGTGGGGGGGTTAAAAGCGCACCGCCTGGGCCCGAATAGCGACGATATAACGGGCAGTAAAGCGCCACAAATTAGCAGTGTTTTACCACTAACGCTCGGGCAGCCCCGGTGCGAAGGGAGCCTACGAGACGTCTGACGTCCTGTTTTGAAGCAAAGTGTAAACGAGCCCTAAGTGAGCTCCAGTGGCCTTTTTTTTTTTTTTTAGTATATTGTAGATACATTTTAACTGTTTCTCAATAAGTATTCCACTCTCCTTTACACTGTGAGCTCTGATGATCCTAATCTCTACATATAGGCTGCCGTATCTTAACGTGATACTAAAGTATTGGTTTCTTTTTATGTAAAAATAAATAACAAACATGTTCTACTTACCTGCTCTGTGTAATAGTTTTGCACAAAGCAACCCAGATCCTCGTATTCTCGGGTCCCTCTTCGGTGCTTCTGGCTCCTCCCCCTGCCAAGTGTCCCACTACAAGCAGCTTGCTATGGGGGCACCGAGCTTAGCAGCTACTCTGTGTGCATTCAGACACGGAGCTGTGGCCCGCCATCATCTCTTTTCATTGACTCGCTAACTTTGAATTACAGCAGCAATAGCCAATGGCACTCCGCTGCTGTCTCAGCCAATCAGGAGGGAGAGTCCAGGCCAGCCCAGTCTCCCGTGCAACATCACTGGATCAGAGGAGGCTCAGGTAAGTATGAGGGGGGCTGCTGCACACAGAGTTTTTTTTATCTTAATGCATAAACCGTATTAAAGTGGTTGTAAACCCCATTCATGAAATCTGACATGGGCACATCTATCTGTAGTGTTTACTTCTCTCTGCAAAGCCCTAAGTCTTAAGTCTTTCTGCTGCTAGGTTCTGTTATCAGCATGAGAACTTCTGAGAAGCTCTCCGACAACCAATATAACCCCAGCCTGAAATTTGTGTAGGGGGATGGGGCATAGAAATAGATTAGCAGACAGCTGGTCTATTCACAGCACAGCTCTGCACATTCCTTTCTTCCTTTGCCTATGTGGAGGGGGGATGTGTGCCTTTTCCTCCAATCAGCTGTCACATTCAGTGGTGGAACAGGAAGAGAAAATTCTAACACGATGTGCGCTTTCTAAACAGTCTAGAAAGTTGAAGACAGCAGATATACATGTAAGACTTATGTAGGGAGATTTGTTTAATCTCTATGTATCATCTGAGGCTGTTCACTTCACTGAGTATATGGAGGGTTTACATCCACTTTAAGGTAAAAAAAAAAAAAACCTTCTGCCTTTTAGAGCCATGTTAATTTGGTCATGGATGGATCTTTGATTGTTCAGCAAGACCAGCCAAATTCGGTCCATCTCTGATTGTACCCAAGTCGATCGATCGATCGGCTTGCATATAACCAGCATTTTGGTTTGTTAACATGCGATTATTGCCAGCGACTATAGCCTCTAGCAGTAATCACTGTGTTCTTCTGGCAGGGATCAGAGCAAGTAGTGTCACCAGCACACCAGGATCTCCAAACTTTATTCACCGATCACATAGTTACAGCAAAGAGGGACGTTTTAGAGCCACGCAGGACCCCTTCATCAGGCTGCAATGTCTCCTTGCCACCAGAACACAATAGCTCCACTGGAGGTATTCCATCATCAGCACTGACAGTGTTGATGGGGAATCAAGCAATTTTCTTTCCTGCACAATCGCATAATCTATGGCCTGCTTTACTTTAGGTTGTCCCCTTCCTTTCGCCGTTCTTCTTCTAGTCTTCTAGTTCTTTCATGGCTGGGAAAAGGAAAGCTAAGTAAATGTTTGTTAATCCTAAACAATCTGGGTGTTTTCAGATTTTGCTGAGCTCATTTAGCCATGAAATAGAAATGAATCTCCATTCCACTAACGCCAGCTAATGGTATCCTTGACTTTCATTGCAGTGCCGCAGCAAAAGAAAGGGAAATCCAATGGAAAAAACTGTGAATCGAGTGAAAAATTAAAGTGAGTAGAAATGTGTGTAAAAGGTTATCCTGAGCGGTTCCTAAAAACATTACAAGTTTCATTTAGTAACTTGGAAACAAAACAGTGTTGTTCATTTTGAAAGGTCCTTATGTGCGCTGCTTGGCCTTCAGCCTGGTTATTAGGTGCTTGACTTGAGTGGCACCATTGGAGAATCCAATAAATGTAGAAGGTAATCCATTGCTTCTGCTTTTCCTTACTTACAGTAGGTTTTCCTAATAAAAGGACCCTGTGCGACCACAAAATTTTGGCACGTATCCCATTTTACATTAGAATGTCCTGAAATGCTGTTGATTTTGTGCATCTGCTTCTTATAAAGGCTTAGACTTGTGCATTTATGGGGAACTAAACCCTCCTTTTCATCTCAGCCAAGGAAGCTGCCATCTTTGTCTGCCCTGCAGTTGCCATGGTGCTGCACATGTGATCATTTGACACCAGACATTTGATGGACTGACTGTTTGGCTGGTAGCACAAGCAACTGTGACAGTTACCATTCACAGCATGTCCTAAATGTAACTCATTTGAGAAACTGTTAAAGTGGTTGTCAAGTCATGACAACCACTTTAAACTACAGGTAAGCCTATAGTCAGGTTTACCTGTAGGTCCCGGGAATATCTCCTAAACTTCCACCATTTAGGAGATATTCCCTGTATCTGCATGTGCCAACGTCATCGGCACATGCGCAGTGAAGAAACGGCCCGTCTGGGCCGTTTCTTCACTAAGTGTGCCTAAATGACGGCTCCCATGCGCATGTGCGGGAGTGACGTCAGCGTGGCTCCTGCCAATCACAGCGCTGGAGTCCGCGCTGTGATTGGTCGGCGCCCGGGATCCCGCAAGACGACAGACTCAGCATGTCGCCGGTCACTAGCTTGTCGCGATGCATATTAGCTCATTATGCCTTTCTCTTGCAGGTGTTTTTTTTTTAACTTGACAACCACTTTAAGCTTAGTACACACCACTAGTTTATTTAATTTTTTCCGTTCAACCCGAAAAAAAATTGACAGCTCAGGTCGGAGCCGCTATACTAACAATCCAATGTTGCCATTGAGTTAAAATGTTTGGCTTTAAAATCTGGTGAAATTAAAGCTGATTTCCAGGTTTCATTTAAAGGGTAAGTCCACCCTAACACTAAAATCCCTGCATCTACAGACCCCACAATCTAACACTAACCTATCTAACCCTGTAAAGAAGAAATCTGTATACATACCTTTACAGATACCGATTCGACCCAATCCCACGCTGAGCTGTCAGCTGCGGCTTCGCTGTGTAGGCGGGTACAGAGGAGGCAGCCGACAACGGAAGTCCCTTAGTAACTTTATGGGTGACGTCACTTCCCATTCATTGCACAACTGTTGTCGGCGGTCTTCTCTGCAGATCTTCCGCTGCTGGAGACCGGACCAGATTGGCCTCAAAAGAGGTATGTATACTGATATTTTTTCTTTACAGGGCTATAGGTTAGTGTTAGATCGTGGATGTCTGTTGATGCAGGGATTTGTAGTGTTAGGATTGACTTCTACTTTAACTAATAGTTAGCTTGGACCAAGCTGATGCATACACACTGTTTACTTCACTAACAGTTGCAGCGGCTTGGAGCGCTGTGTTTCTCTGCATCTCTGTGTTCCAGCAGCGTGGTGAAGACCACCTGTCCTGCTCCAAGAATTAAATTGAGTCCGGCTGAGCACAGCTTAGCCATTCAGAGGAAGCTTTGTATTCTGTGAATGAATACAAGGCTTCATCTGATTGGCTGAGATAGTTTGTGATGCCATCATTCGACCTCAGCCAATCAGTGGAAGCTTTGTATTCAGTCATAGAATACGAAGCTTCCTCTGAATGGCTGAGCAGCACTGAGTGCAACTCCATTTTATTTCCAGTTGGACGTGAAGGTATTGTACTGCTGTTGGAACACAGCGTTGTATACTGCTTACAGTATATAGAGCTGCTGCAACTGTTAGGCCCTGTTCACACCTAGGCATTTGTGATCGATTCTTCCCGTGATCCCAAAACTTACTGAAAAATTGCACCACGCTTGTTCAGGTGCCATTCACTTTCAATGGCACCTAAACGTGGGTGCGATTCTGCCATGCTGCAATCACGACAAACCCCATTGATCATGATTGTTGCTCAAAAAGGAACAGGAGCTTCTTTTAAGCAACAAGCTTCATGTCATGTGGTTTATCTCCGCAGAATCGCATCCTTGTTTAGGTGCCATTGAAGTTGAATGGCACCTGAACAAGCGTTGTGCAATTTGTTCGTTTTGCAGAGTGTTTTGGGATCGCAAGCAGAGTCGCAACAAATCTGCCTATAAAAGCAAACGCCTAGATGTGAACGGAGCCTTAGTGAAGTGAAGAGTTTGCTGGGACTAACTTGGTCCAAATTAACTACCTAAAGTTCAGATAAACCTACAGGTTTTTTTAAGAGGTTCTATTGGTGCCTTTTTTTATTGGGCCCCTTTTGTGTTTGTAGCGCTGCCCTCTTGAGGGTTGCTTAAATAATCAATTCTCCCTTGAGTCTTCCCATTCTGAGAGTCCTCCACCACCCCTGACACTCTAGGTTCACTTATATTGCAAGGTTCCATTGGCCATTACTCTGTTTCTTCTGTAATGGAGACCACAACACAGATAGATAGAATTAGAATTGTTTGCTTAACTCTTATTTCTGCATTAAATAACAATCTTGAAGCAACAAACATATCATAATCCTTCACATCAACAAGTTAAACTTATTGTTCTGATACAGTCACTCCCTATATTCTCCAAAAACAACAACAGTTGAAAAGAATACAATTCCTCCAATTGGGTTTAAACAATACCCAATGGTTCACTGGGAAAAGAGGTGATTTGGTAATCTCTACTGAAACTGAAAAAGGGAAATAATACAGTAAGACCCTATACCAAATAGACAACCCAAAGGGTAAATTGGTACCACTTAATGGATTATAATTCAGATAACATAATGCACAAATAAATAAAATATATTCACTTAGCAGTTAGTGTTATGAGCACACCAGATAACTACGCATTTCTATTTAAATTCTCCTGTTCTAGCTTAGAGAGTTCTTAGGAGATATAGTATTTCCAAGTAAATAGCCCTGAGTATATTACTGGGGAGAGGATGAGTAGATGAAATTGTAATAATCCCGTCTTGCAGAGTTCAAGCAATCTTCTGCTGGCTATAAGAGTTGGGTACCTAAGAACAATGTGTACTTTTAATCACTGAGATGAGGCACAAGAAGGTTAAATTCCACTGCCTTGTAGTGATCACTGACTTCTTGAATAAACTGGTCACAAACGGCAAGCCAGTGTATATAAACTGTAACCCTAAAGTTAATAAAGAGATGCTGCATAGACAGTAGAAGTACTCTTATGTGTGGGCCTGAGCCCGCTCACCAAGCCCAAACCACTGTATGTAGACAAATGATTCGGCACTCAGATGAAGATTATGATAATGCTGTGGGACTGTTGGTTCACACTGGCTGCTTGCTCCTGGAAGGTAGATAGCATACACTGCACTCCTTGCAACTCTCCTGGATCGACAGGTAAGACTGCTGCGGTAGCTGCTACTGCTTCAATCCAGAAAGAGATGAGAATCGGAAGGCTCCGCTGGTCACTCACTGTGTTACTGGAGAGCGGATAGCTGGGTCATCTGCAGAGAATTCAATTGGCTGGAATGCTGTACATAGGCCGTGGGCCTAGCTTTTGTTGTAGCAGCACACAGGGTTCCTCATTGATCGATCACGCTGTCCAAAGAGGCCACGCTTAGCTCCTCCGCCCACTTAAATACGCTTTTCCCACAATGCGTTGCACCTCCCAGAAGTCTCCAGCTCAGTACAGCCTGATGGAAAATGGAGTCCTTCATACCAGAGTTTGCTGACTGTTTCTCCTTTCCACACTACAATTCCCACAATGCTTCATCCTCATTGTAATCACAGTCTTATTCCACAAACGAACACTAGAGGAAGTTCCCCATGTTAAAGATGGGGTTTATTTCCTCTATATTCCCCTGCAAAGTAGAAACATAATGGGCTTCTATGCATCGCATAGTAGCCCATTATGTGTCTCTTACCTGCAAACAAAGCCTGCGATGTCCCCTGTGCAGGCAGCAGTCATCTTCAACACCTCTTCCTTCCGGGGCTGCGACTCCGGCTCTGTGAGTGGCCGGAGTCACGTGACATCACTCCCGCACATGTGCGCAGAAACCACCAGTCACGGCATGATCTCAGTAAAGAAACAGCACGGAGGCCTTTTCTTCACTGTGCATGTGCAGAAATGACGTCGACACATCTAGTACACGTTATATCTCCTGAACCGTGCAGGTTTGGGAGATATGCAGGGCACCTTATTATAGGCTTACCTGTAGGTTAAAGTGGTTGTCACGGGTTGACAACCACTTGTCTGTATGCCAGAGGAATATTTCTGAATTCCTGGTTACATGTTTCTTTACCTATTTTGAAGAAAGTGTTCCGTTTTGCTGTTCAGAATCCTTGAGAACCTAAATAATCGCATGAAATTATTTCAAGTACCTGACTGCACTATAATATTTTCCATGCTGTATTTTCCCCTTTGCATTTATTTCAGGGCTGTGAATATGCAAAATGACTCCAAGGAAGCCCAGAAGGTTGTATCTCCTCACCACACACAGGTAGTTTGTCATATTTTTATTTGTATTTATTGTGCGAATGTTCCAAAGGCCAGTTCCCTTCAAAATGAATTGGCCTGTTTTAGCAGCTTGTTCTTGTTAAAGTGGTAATCCCATTTTTTTTTTCTAATTTCTGCCTTGTATCTGAAAAAAATAAAAAACAGCCTTTTCTACTATACTTGCCTTCAAACCGGAGCTGTCAACCACACCACTACTTCTCTGCCATTAGATGTTGCCAGTCTTGCCATCTCAGTCATTGCTGTACTCTCCATATTCATTTTTTGTAAAAAAAAAAAAAAAAAAATTAGCAGACCAAGTCTTAGCTCTGAATGGGGTATGTGAGATTTTGCATAAGTGGGATAATGGAGCACACAACATGGAAGAGAGTAGTCTCCTTGTGCTTCAAGATTGGAGCTTGTGTCCGAGTGGCCATCATGGACTAATGTGGTCACTTAAAGGTTAATTGAGACGTAAAAGATATTAGGAAGCCATGGAATGCCTTGTGATGAAGAACTTCCTGGACGCAGGAACAGTGTCACTTCACTATGTGTCCTGCACCCTTTGCTGTGATTCTCACAACACGCCCTATATTCTCATACTGACTTACCAATGTTCCCTATAAGCCAACCTGAGGAAGATCCTGCCCCACTGGTCAACTGCTGATTTGATTTTTATTATATTTGTTTTTTAACTTAATGTACACTTCTTTTTTTTTTTTTCTTGTCCAATAGTTTTTGAGTAAAACAAAAGCAAGTTACAGGCTTGAGCAAAAAATGAAAAGCGTCCCATGTAGGGGAGCAAAAAAAAGTTTTCAAAGTGAAACGTAGAAGCATCCGGCATCTAGTGTTGGAAGTGACGATGAGTTACTGGGCATGGAGGCCCAGGACATGGTGAGGCAAAGTAAGTGGGATCGTCGTCCCATAGTGGAGGGGAAGGGGAAAAAAAGGGAGCAAAAGGGCAAAGGGGGAAGAGAAAAGGTGGGAGACAGACGGAAGGAAGAAAAGCGCAGAACTAAGCAAGGGAAGGAGAGAAAATAGGAAGGAAAGAGGTGTAGATCTAAGCAGGAAGAGCGGACGCAACGTGCGGGTTAGATGGTGGTCCAGAATATCCAAACTGGCCAGGGGCAGAGTGGGGAGAGCATAAGACCACCATGGGTTTCACACTTTGAGCAACTTGGTGTGAGAATCGTGACGTATACTGGTCATTTTCTCAGAATGCTCTTCACCTCTGCAAACCTAACCGAGGGCTTCCGCCAAACCCTGGCAATGGCAGTCTTTGCAGCAATGAAGAGGTAGGTGGCCAGGTTCTGCTTGTAAGAGAAAAGACGCCTGTGAGAGGGCAGTGGATAAGTTCATGCCGGGCATCCTTATGGAATTGTACATGAAAGTGTTGAGAGGAGGCTGTAAACTCTGGACCAGAAGCCCACCAAACATGGATCTTGTTTCTGCGTTGGCCCCAGCCCCTAAAGTATCTATCAGGCTGCCTCTATGGCGACCATGTTGAAAGAACATTTGACTACGGATGACCTGGTGTTGCTCCAATCCTCTAAATCTATGCAGACTGCCTTGTCTCCACTTATTTATTTTTTTTGTAATCCATATTTAACATGTACAATCTCTGACATAATCGATATCAAAGTCAGTGGCGGCTGTTGCTGGAGGATTTTTTAGGGGTGCCTCCAGGGGAGCCCTCCAGCGGTCACGGCTCCCCTGGTACTCGGTGTCGCGGCTTCTGTGTTGACCCAGTCTTCTTTCCTGGTTCTGAGACTTCGTCCTCCTGTCCTGAATGGCCTGGTGGGAAGCCGGAGACAAGTGTTGAGTTGCTGGTATCGCAGGGCAGGAGGGTTCGCCCTGCACCCTGAGGACAACCTGATCACTTGGTTGTGAGGGGGTGATGGACCGGGTGGAGACCTGTTGGTCCAGTGCCCCACACAGTGCAAGGCCACACACATGGAGCGATTGATTTTTGGATGAATGATGGTATGACTAGCATTTTTGTTAGTCATATTATTATTTAGAAATGTATCATTTTGATGTTTGATTGTGCAGGCTAGGGGGCGGATTGTATGGGCTGGGGGGGGGGGGGGGGGGAGCGGCGCCCCTTGTGGACCGACCATCTTTGATCAAAGTACGTTAGGCTTTCAAGTAAGAAACCGCAGCAGTTGCCCGCATGTGCCTGATAGCAGGCTGCGTGTGTAACTGGCTACAATCTGCTGTGAGTCTCTTGTTTGACAATTTTTTTTGCACAAAGGCTGCAGAAAGACTATATAAAAGAGCTTCTTCTCTGCTTGTGACTGTTCATTTATATTATTCCCATGCTATCTTCGATATTTATTGCATTAATAAAAATAGTAATAAACACAAGTGTGTGTTTGTGCATGGTTACTGTGTTAACATTTGTGTTCCATTTCATTGTGACCCCTCTCTTCTGCAAGAGGCTTCATTCTGTAGCATTCATGTCTGAAATTTTAAGGCCACAAATCTTTAAAGGATGGGGAAGCATATGGTTGTAAAATTGTGCACTGACTATACTTTTCTGGCTATCTTTGTAGTTGGATCTGACCTCGGTGACGGATATGGTGAAGTCTCTTGTGCGTGATGCTCAAGAAGCTCTATCTGACCAGCGATGTCACAGTGCTGAGGGGATGCTCTCCCAGGTGCTAGAAATATTGAGCCAGCACGATATCCAGGTAAAACACCATCAATTTCATGTTTCGTCATTCCTCTAAGAATACTTTCGATATTTCATTAATTTCTCATGAGAATGAATTTCAAGCTAAACATAATTCAAACCTCTAAATCCACAGTTAGTGTTGGTTCCCCTTGGCAGAAAAAAAAAAAAAAAGTGGACACTGTACACCCTGCCCCCGGTCCCTGCTGTACATACCTCCGGGCATGCTGAGCTCTCAGTGCCCACGCAGCTGGTCCAGCTGTCTGGGGATTTGAAATCATCACTCTTCCCCCTCTTCTCTGTGCTGTGCTTGTGGGATGGGTCAGAGTGAATCACTTTGCAGGTTCAGACCAATCAGAATTGCTCTGTTTTCTGCCTGGAAGCGCTGCACGGCAAAAAGGGAGAAGAGTGGATTTCAAATTCCCAGGCCGCTGGCCCGGGTCCATGGGCACTGACCGTTTAGCATCCTTGGTGATAAGTACTATGTGAATAAAGGGGTGGAGAAGGTTGTACGATGTTCACAATTACTTTTTTTTTTTTTTGCTGAAAGAATAACTTAACACTTGAAGTTGCATATAAATTTGTATTTCTGTCCTGAGATTCACACAAAGTACAGCTGTGCTGATGACATTTTTCTACTGCAGCTATGCAATATAGCCTGAGCACCTCTCTGCCCCCAGCCTGCAATTTCATCCTATCTTGTTTCTTGTCGGCATGTTTGCACGCAGCGCACCCAGCACTGACCCTCCCTCTTCCTATCTGCGTTCTACTGTGCAGGATACAAACGAAAAGAGGTCTGGCAATCATTTACATTCAAAGAATCCAGGGAGAATTTTAATAAACAAAAAAAAAAGTTTTTGGGTACCACAGCACTACCTCTTCACAAGGGCTGCATAAACAAAATACCTATTTGTGGCCCTAGAAATGTGTTCGCTGTGTTTTTATAGTTAGTGTCACCCTAAAAAAAAAAAGGATTTTATTCCTTTAAAGCGTGTTATTCAGAACAGTGCTTGTGCGGTGTCATTTGTCCCTTTCTATCACCTAAAATACCTGGCTGATCCTGCCTGGTTCTGCCCTCCCCTTTATAAACTGACCACAGTTTATCATGGCTGCTGAGTCCTGACACCATGGTCAGTTGTATGTGCCTCAGTCATCCGTTGCGTGTCCTCTCCTCCTCTGTCGTCCTCTCCTCCTGTCAGCGCCCACCCCCCGCTGCTGAAAAAAAATGTATGTATGTATATATATATATATATATATATATATATATATATATATATATATATATATATATATATACACCCTTTAAAATCAATGACAAAATCATGGATGAAGAAACGCATTGTTTTGGCTTGTACTTCACTTCTGCTATCTGGAACACACAATCTCATCTAGACCCAAGCAGCTGGTTTAGTGGTATCCCAACCTATACATAAGCTGGTTATCCTTAGTGCTGGGACAGGTACAGATTGTTTTTTAAAATATATATTTTTAACTCTAATAAACTGTATTCTGCAATGAAGTTTTCTGTCTGTTGTACACTATATTGCCAAAAGTATTGGGACACCTGCCTTTACACGCACATGAACTTTAATGGCATCCCAGTCTTATGCCATAGGGTTCAATATTGAGTTTGCCCACCCTTTGCAGCTATAACAGCTTCACCTCTGGGAAGGCTGTCCACAAGGTTTAGGAGTGTGTATATGGGAATGTATGACCTAGAAGCGGATTTGTGAGGTCAGGCACTGATGTTGGACGAGAAGGCCTGGCTCGCAGTCTCCACTCGAATTCACCCCAAAGGGGTTCTATCGAGTTGAGGTCAGGGCTCTGTGCAGGCCAGTCAAATTCCTCCACCTCAAACTCGCTTATCCAAACTATATTACTAAAAGTATTGAGCCACCGCTCCAAATCATTAGAGGGAGGGGGGATTATGGTGCGGGGTTGTTTTTCAGGGGTTGGGCTTGGCCCCTTAGTTCCAGTGAAGGGAACTCTTAAGGTGTCAGCATACCAAAACATTTTGGACAATTTCATGTTCCCAACTTTGTGGGAACAGTTTGGAGATATCCCCTTCCTGTTCCAACATAACTGCACACCACTGCACAAAGCAAGGTCCATAAAGACATGGATGAGCGAGTTTAGGGGGGAGGAACTTGACTGGCCTGCACAGAGTCCTGATCTCAACCCGATAGAACACCATTGGGATGAATTAGAGCGTAGACTGCAAGCCAGGTCTTCTCATCCAACATCAGTGCCTGACCTCACAAATCCGCTTCGAGAAGAATCGTCAAACATTCCCATAGACACTCCTAAACCTTGTGGACAGCCTTCCCCGAAGAGTTGAAGCTGTTATAGCTGCAAAGGGTGGGCCAACTCAATATTGAACCATATGGACTAAGACTGGGATGCCATTAAAGCCATTGTCACAGTTGGACTTGCTGATCACTGGACTGTTTTGGGTATTTCATGCCTGGTAGAATGTCTTGAAAATCAATGAATTTATTGAAGATTTTGTAAAAAGTATTACAACAGTGTAATATACCAAAAAAGGGGGTATACAAAACAGGGTTGGGGCATAAAATAAGGTACAAAAAAAGGAAAAAATACACAACGAATCGTAGCCAAGGTTTTTTCAGGGTTCACACAGTAGAATGTGTTACAAGATGTGAGCCAGGATAGCCCACCAGCATATATAAGGAGGTCCAGGAGACATAGAAACTTCTGGGGGAAGCTACATAAGAGAGGTAATTCCCAAATAATCTGAGCATGGAGTAAGTCAGATTCCGGGTTCATGCTGAGCAAAGGGGCCTTCCTGGGCTGATAAAAGGTAAGAAGCCATGTGTTGGGTTTATTAATTTTAAAAGGTATTTATATATACAGTAAAGCACGTTATTGCCAACATTAGCACCTTATTAGCAGGTTAGTACTAATAAGATTTCTTTATTTGTTGTTTGGTATTCATATGTATAAGACTTATGAGCACTTTTTTGACACTACAAGCATTTTATATTTAATAATAAGATTTATTTCTTTATTATTTGACAAGAATAACACTTGTGTTCTCCGAGCGGGGTGCCAGAGCCATCCCTGCCAGGAGAGCACAATTCTGACTGCTAGAGGCTATATAGCCACTGGCAATAATCGCATGCTAAAATTCTAATATGCTGGTTGTACCCAAATCGATAGATGGATCGACTTTAGTACAATCAGCCTGCCCACACATCAGGGGTTCCTAACCGCTGGCCCGCCACCTATTGCTCTGGGATGGCGGGTCCGCAAGCCCTGATCGCGGGTTCCCAACCTGTCATCCCCGAGCCTCAGTGTGAAGAATGGAGCTGATGCTTCCTGTCTAGCGCCGGCTCCTGTCACAGGTGGAGTGATACGAAATGTACTCTGCCTGTGACAGGAGCAATAAAGGAAGCATCGGCTCTGCTCTCTACTGCAGCCGCTTGCTTCCTCCAGCGCAGTACCCGCCTGCAGTACCCGCCCTGGAGGACAGCCAGCAGCAGCCACCAGCCATACTTGCCTGGGGCACAGCAGCAACCAGCAATACCTGTAGGAATCCTGAGGAATAAGTGACGATTGAGGTGCAGGTAAACCGTAGTGCGTCAGTGTGAAAGCAGCCTTAGGCCCTTATCACACAATTGGGTCCGCCTGAAAAACAAATCGGATCCTCCATTCACCTCTGTAGAGCATCAGATGTAAACAGGCATGTGTCCTTTTACACCCACCTATCTCCAATCCAAACCACTTAATAAAACAGAGGATCTGTCCCCTTCTGTTGGGCAGATCGGATTGGAGGCCCATAGAGTATAGCTTACTGTGTTTCCGTGTCTGCTCTGCATATGCATCATCTGCCCGCTTCGCTTATTGTGGCCCGCGATCGGTTACCAAGTCGCTAAAGTGGCCCTCGCTCTTCAAAAGGTTGGGCTCCCCTGCCATACCTGGATAGAATCTCAGCCAGTGCCTGCTGAACTGGCCAAGATTTGATCCATGTATGGCCGGCTTTAAGCTGAAGTTCAGCTTTAACATGTCAGACATGCCATTGCCTGGGCCACACAGGTAATCCTGTTCCAGTAATGAATGTGTACTGGAGCTGTGTGTTGAAGCTCCCTCAGACTGCACGCATAAGGCACCCTTCCTGGTTCCATCTTTACCTTACTTTTGTAAGTCTGTTGCCAAGCAAAACAATCTATGCTGCAGTTAGACTGAAAGATGCAGGTTTCTCTCCTCATTATGGGGTCTACAAATAAGGAAATATGTTTTAACCCCGTCTATGAAGCTTAAGGCCCGTATACACAGTACAACGGTCGTACAACAGCTTGTTGTACGATCATCCGACCGTTAGAACGTGCGATTTAGAACAGCCGACGTATGCGGTTGTATAACAGAAGTTGGATGAGCAGACTAGAAAACTTCTGTTGTACAACAAGTGATCATACGACCATTGTATCGTGTGTACAGAGAAGTTGGGCCAACAAAGCTGTACGTGCAAAAACACGCAAGTCAGGAACGCCCAGTAGTGGCCATTCGTGTAAACCTGCGTTCCTAATTCACAAATCACATTCACCTAAACTTCCTCTTTATACGCCCGTAACACGTCACCACGTTAGGCTTGGTCATACGATCGCTTAGTACACGAGACGCAACAGCCAACATACGATTTTGGACGTCCGGTCGTATGACCGTCGCACCGCGTGCATGAGGCTTAAAACACAAACAGTCATGGCTGCCTAGAGTCTTGCACCTCGTGAAGCTAACATCCGGTATCCAGTTGACGTTGCATGTACCAAGAATGCTGGTAATCGCATGCTATGTTTCAGCCATTATTTACACCAAATACTGTATCATTTAGTTAAACATCTAAAAAACATTTGTAGCTTTTCCAAGCACCTTCTCTTTATACCCCATTCAAGGGCATGATGTGAATATATATCTATTTTTTTTATTTTATTTTCCAGAGCCTTCGTCTTACTAAGACAGATCATGTTGTTCTCATATATGGACATGCAAATGCTCTACTTGGCATTAGAAAATGTGTGGTAAGTGATGTGAATAAGTCAGGCGGCTGTAATGGAAAATTACAGAACAGTCTATCATGGCCAAAAGTATGTGGGCACCCAATCCTCATACCTACTGTATGGCCAAGAATATGTGGATAACTCATATTACAGCGAATGGTATTGTTAATGCTACGATATACGAAAACATTTTAGGCTCCTTTCACACTTATGTGACTTGTCCTGCGACTTGGGACTGCAATGTCGCATGACAAGTCGTTCCCCATGAGTTCCAATGAGTACCGTTCATATGTGTACGACTTCAAGTTGCGTCGACTTCAAAGAAGTCCCTGCATTACTTTGGTCCAACTTTGATGCAACTTGAGGTCCATAGACTTCAATGTTAAACCCTCAGTCACATGCAAATCACATCTGAATAATATAGATGCGATTTCTTTACGGCTTTGTAATATGTTTTCATTGTCTCAAAGTTGCAAGTCGTACTGATCCCAAATCACGTCAAAATCGTGGCAAAAAATTGCTGCAAAATTGTGATGAAACCGCGTTGCACAAGTGTGAAAGGGGCCTTAGACAATTGTGTGTTTCCAGCTTGGTTGTAAGAAATTGGGAAAGGTCCTTTTCTGTTCTAACATGACTGTGAAAAGTTGGCTCCATTTTGGTGTGAAAAAACGCAGAGCCCTGACCTCAAAATTATTGAACGTCTCTTGGGATGAAGTGAAATGCTCATTATGAGCCAGGCCTTATCATTCAACATCCGTACCTAACCTCACAAATGTTCTTTTGGCTGAATGGGCTCAAATTCTCATAGACCGACCCCACAATCTTGTGAAAAGCTTTCCCAGAAGAGCGGAGGCTGACAGAGCCGTAAAAATGGGGGCAACTTCCTGGTTTTGGAACGTGATGCCAAAAAGCTTCATATAGGTATGACGGCCAGGTGTTCACAAACTCTTGGCCACCTAGTGTGTATATTACACAGATAGAGATTATGGTATACATATACTCAATATATATTAGAAATATATATTTTTGTTATGACTGAACATATCCAGTCTGATACAGTTTAATACATTTCTGCAGGCTAAGTCCTCATTCACATTTGCCCTGTCAAACCTGTGTGTTTTGAGGACATTTCTAAATCCCTATAAATACATATAATTTTTTATTGATGTCAATTGCACTGCGTTTTAGAGAACTAAGAATTCTGTTCAGGATCTGAATGCGGCTTAATGGATATAAACACAGCTAAACTTGCTTTGAAATGGGAAATCTAAATGCAGGATGCACAGATGAGCAAAAAAGTTATATATTCCTCCCAGATAACTTCTCCTTTGTTTAGAAAAATGAACCACAGACATTGCATTGAAGTGTGAATGAGGCTTTATAGTGATTTGCAATATTTCTACTTTTAGGAGCATTCTGCAACCGCAGAGCTAAAGGAAGATGTCACCACTACAGAATTAGCTGAAGACCTATAAATAACTTCACACTCAGAACTGAGCGATCGAACACTGCCAATCACTCAGTTTTCCCCTCTGCTCTTAGCAGAGAGGGTAACTGCCAGTCACTGGCTTTCTGCTCTGCCCCTCCAGCACTCACCAGAGTGCTAGGCTGGGGAGGGAGTGCCTGGCTCAGTCTCCCAGTGGCACAGCAGAGAGGCTGAGCCTTCTGCTGGTCCAGCTATCTGGATTTACGGGATCTTTCCCCAGCCTGGACTGACTGAGTGATATCAACTGACAGTTTGCTTTAGCCGGCTGTTGGCTGAAATCTGGTCACTTGAGTGCAGAATGAACTGCACTCATGTGATCCATAGAAGTAGGGCCAAAAAGCTTTGGCCCTACTTATTTAAGGTTTTTCCATTTTTTTTTTTCCCCCATAAAAATATAATCGCCAATTATCGTAAAAAGTTTCCAACACTGTTTTAGCTTTTTTAGGAAGGGTTAAAGCCCCAATCAGATTTTCTCCTATCGTTCACTGACAGACGCAGCTCTTCATGACGTGTGGGTTTATGCTTGTCCCACTAAGAGTTAACTAGGCAGGGAAAAGAACAGCTGGCCCCTCCCATGGGGCCGTCCTCTCTTCCCACATAAACCCTCTCCATAGCATAGCTCACCAGTTTCAATGCCTAGTTTGCAAGGAGTTGACCTGGCTTCCCTTTAGGGGAATTGCGGTCCTGTTTGTGACCGTTTTTTTTATTTTATTTTATTGTCGTCTATCAAGATTGATCTGCTATCAAGAAGCCGGTCGGGGCATAGAGAGTCCATGGGCTCTGTACTTTCCCCGACCTGGCCGACTGATGCGAGCCAGTCCCGTGGTATGGGGACCCGCCGCATTATGCCCGTTCCGTGCGGGTGGCCTGGGGTGATCCCCACTTACGCCCAGCCTGCATACCATCCAGGCAGGGGCAGAAAGTCTGCAACTGGGTGGCTACCCACGGCGCTCGTCCGGAGTGGTGAGTGAGAGTTCCTTCCTTCCCCCCATTTCAGGGGCGGAAGGGGGGGCCGACGACCGAAAAAAAAAAATTTCTGGGTAGCCGCCGGCAGGGGCGCGTGGAGCTCCTGTTCCCCCCTTCACAACTTTCCCCCACACCGCACCGATCGTCCGGCGCCGTCCGTTTTGTTTTTTGCCTCTTTGCGGCGATCGGCTGCCATTTTGCGGCTGACCGTCGGCATTTTGCCATAGCCGCAGACATATTAGGCCTATGGGGCTTTCCCTCTAGCGCTCAGAGCGGCCGTTTGCGGTACTGCACATTACTGTACAGGGGTTTTCGGCCTCTAGTGTCTAACGGCGGCCATTTTGACCACATGCCTCTGCTAAAACGTGTGTGCAGCGTTTTCCCTTCTCCGTGGAGCGGTGGTGATCTGATGGCATGGCTCTTCTGACGATCCTCCAGGGTTACTGGCAGCAAAAACAGCAAGTATAGCTGGGCTCCCCTGTGGGTGCTGGTGGCGGCGGGTGCAGTCCTCCAGAATCGCCTGTGGTGGACCCACCGATAGCCTGCCTTGGTAAGGCGACGACCATTCCTCTGGAAGGGACTCCTTCTTTTAAGGACCCCGCTGATAGAAAAACAGAGGCGCTTTTAAAGTCGCTATTCCTGGTGGCAGGTTCTGCCGTGCGGCCAGCCCTGGCGTCCGCCATGTCGGCTCAACATCTATATGAGCGTATGGCGGAGCTCCAGAGTGATCTGGAATGCGGCCGCCTGATGCATGCGCCGCAGAGGGCTGAGTTTTTGCTCCAAGGGTTCACGTACCTTTGTGATGCAGCCATTGATTTACTGCCGATGTTATCCAGAATAGCGTTTTTTGCCGTTATCCTCAGACGGATACTTTGGTTGCGTTCCTGGTCCGGCGACCATGCTTCCAAAAAAGTTCTTGCTGACCTCCCTTTTCAGGGTGGACGTATATTTGGTCCACGTTTGGATGAGATCATTAAGGACTTCACGGGAGGTAAAAGTACCTTCCTCCCAGAGCCCTGGAGGCGTGAGTTTCGCCGTAGACAGGGGCCCCCTCCCTCGGGTCAGAAGAGGATTTTTCGCGCCTCGGGCGCAACAGGTAAGGGGACCCGTCCCGGTAAGGTCGCTGCAGGGGCCAGAAAACGGCAGTGGCAGCGCATAGCCGAAAAGGCGGAAGACAAGTCCTCCTCAGCCTGATGGGTTGCCGCCACCCGGGTTTCGGGTGGGGGGACGTCTTCCGGGGTTCGCAGACTGGTGGCTGGCTCACATTCCCGATCGTTGAGTCCGGGAAGTGGTGTCCACTGGGTACAGGATAGAGTTCAACACTCAGACAGGTTCTTCCCATCAAACTTAGGGCTCCCGCAGGATCGCCGGGAGGCCCTTTTCGGGGCTGTCCAAGCACTTTCGGACCAGGGGGTGATTGTGCCAGTGCCTCCAGAAGAGAGGTTTTGAGGTTTTTACTCAAATCTATTTGTGGTTCCCAAAAAGGGGGGGGGGGGGTGTTCGGGCAGTACTGGACTTGAAGGCCCTGAACCGGTATGTCAGGGCGCGGAAATTCCGGATGGAATCTATCCGCTTGGTTGTGGCCCCCCTTCATCAGGGGGAATTTCTGGCATCTCTTGACATCAGGGATGCACCCATTTGTCCACGGCATCAGCGCTTTGCAGTGGGAGACCTCCATTTTCAATTCATGTCAGACTCCCCTTCAGTCTGGCCTCAGCGCCCTGAGTTTTCACAAAACTGGTAGCTCCGGTTTTGGCGTTGTTGCGGCAGAGAGGCATTGCGGTAGTAGCCTACCTAGACGACCTGCTCCTGCGAGCGGAGTCCGCCTCGGCTCTGGAGGAGAATGTGAGGATCACAATGTCCTCGCTGCAGGACTTCGGCTGGTTACTCAACCTACAGAAGTCGTCGGTGTCTCCATCCCGTCCCCTGGAGTATCTGGGTCTGATTCTGGACACAGAGCAGGCGAAGGTGTTCCTCCCTCCAGCCAAGTTTCTGTCTCTGCAGTCGGCAGTGCGAACCCTTCTGTCGCACCATCAGTCTTCATTATGATTCTGTATGCGGGTGCTGGGGCTCATGGTCTCGTCTTTCGAGGCGATACCATTCGCCCAGTCACACTCGTCTCCTTTAGCGAGCAATTCTGGCTCGGTGGGACAGGTCACCTCGGTCCTTGGACCTTCTGATTCGTCTGAGCTCCCAGACCAGGGCGTCTCTGACTTGGTGGCTTCGGGACTCGGCCCTGACTCAGGGGAAGTCGTTCCTGCCCCTCCAGTGGGTGATCATCACCACGGATGCCAGTCTTTCAGGCTGGGGAGGGATCCTGGGGCAGCTGTCTGCCCAGGGCCCTTGGTCGGCACTGGAGGCTCGTCTCCCCATCAATGTACTGGAGCTGAGAGCAATCAGATTGTGCCTATTTCACTGGACAGTGAGATTGCAGGGCCGTCCAATCCGAATTCAGTCAGACAATGCCACAGCAGTGGCGTATGTGAACCATCAGGGCGGCACAAGGAGTCCAGCAGCTGCGGCGGAGGCAGCTCTGATACTGCGTTGGGCGGAACGTCACGTTACGGCAATCTCCGCCATTTACATTCCAGGTGTGGAGAACTGGCAGGCGGACTTTCTCAGTCGCCAGACACTGGACCAGGGAGAGTGGTCTCTCCACCCGGAGGTGTTCAACCAGATTTGCCGCAGATGGGGGACGCCGGACGTGGATCTCATGGCGTCTCGTTTCATTCACAAGGTGGAGACTTTTGTGTCTAGAACGAAGGATCCGTTGGCAGTGGCCACGGACGCTCTGGTGGCCCCCTGGGGCCGTTATCGCCTTCTGTATGCCTTCCCTCCGATAAGACTGTTACCACTATTGATACGCAGGATAGTGGCGGAGGGGATACCAACAATCCTGGTGGCTCCAGATTGGCCTTGGCTCACTTGGTACGCCGACGTGGTGCAAATGGTGGTAGACGCCCCTTGGCGGCTCCCGCTGCGACACGATCTTCTGTCTCAGGGGCCCATCTTGCACCCTGCTTTACCCTCGCTGGCTTTGACGGCTTGGCTATTGAGTCCCAGGTGCTAAGAGACAGGGGAGTCGCTGACTCAGTGATCCCTACATTGTTGAAGGCTCGCAAGTGTACTTCTCGCAAGATTTACCACCGCACCTGGAAGGCTTATATAGCTTGGTGCGAGGCGGAGGGTCATAACCCTCGCTCTTATGTCGTATCCAGGGTCCTGACTTTTTTTGCAGCAGGGCCTGAATAAAAAACTGGCTTTGAGCACTCTCAAGGGCCAGATATCGGCTCCGGCGATTCTTTTCCAGAGACCCTTGGCTTCGCACTCGTTGATTCGTACCTTTGTTCAAGGTATGCGATATGTGGCGCCTCGGGTGAAGGTTCCGATGGCTCCATGGGATCTAAATTTGGTGCTTTCTGTACTTCAGAAACCGCCATATGAGAATATCAGGGAGATTCCCTTACAACTGCTGTCGCAGAAGGTGGCTTTTTTAGTAGCCATCACTTCCGCCAGACTGGTGTCCGAATTAGCGGCACTATCATGCAAGTCTCCCTACCTGGTCCTGCATAAGGATAAGGCGGTCTTGCGACCCTCTCCTTCCTTCCTTCCGAAGGTGGTTTCTTCCTTTCACATTAATGAAGATATTGTTCTTCCTTCATTGTGCCCTCGTCCATTGCACCCAAAATAAATTGAGTTGCATGCCTTGGACGTAGTAAGGGCCTTAAGAGTGTATTTGTCTGCTGCAGCTTCTTTTCGAAAAGCTGATGCCTTGTTTGTGCTGACAGAGGGTCTGCGTAAAGGTTTGGCGGCCTCGTCGGCTACGATTTCTCGTTGGATCAGACAGACCGTGACCCATGCGTATTCTGTTCGGGGCAAGGTTCCCCCTTTTCTGGTCACGGCTCATTCTACCCGGGCTGTTAGCACTTCCTGGGCTTTCAGACACCAGGCCTCGGTGTCACAGGTGTGCAAGGCGGCCACTTGGGCCTCGGTTCACACTTTCACTAAGTTTTATAAAGTTGATGTGTTTGCATCTTCGGATACTGCCTTTGGCCGCAAAGTTTTGCAGGCGGCAATGTAGGCGCTTCTGGCGCCTCCTTAGAGGTTCTGTTGGGTATTGTTGTTAGCGTTTACCCACCCCACTTTTTGACACAGCTTGGGGACGTCCCCACACGTCATGAAGAGCTGCGTCTGTCAGTGAACGATAGGAGAAAAAGGAATTTTATTAAAACTTACCGTAAAATCCTTTTCTCCGAGTTCACTGACAGACGCAGCACCCACCCCTCTGTGCTCTGTTCTCTGTACGGCTTGTGTACGAACTGCTGAGCTATGCTATGGAGAGGGTTTATGTGGGAAGAGAGGACGGCCCCATGGGAGGGGCCAGCTGTTCTTTTCCCTGCCTAGTTAACTCCTAGTGGGACAAGCATAAACCCACACGTCACGAAGAGCTGCGTCTGTCAGTGAACTCGGAGAAAGGGATTTTACGCTAAGTTTTAATAAAATCCCTTTTTTTAAACCATTTTTGTGTCCGATTTGTGAGATTTCTTTTTACTTGCCAAATAGACACAATATCTCTGCAAAGTGGGGGTAGCGATATCCTATACAGTTGTCACTGACACAAGTGTCCCCATTGGAAGATTTCCTCTTCCAGGGACAACTTGGAATTTCCTGGTGATAATAGTCACCATAAGAAATAAAGGGGTAAATGTCAACAGTCTTAAACCTCTTTCCATCCTATTAAAAATGACAAAAATATGCAATTTTCTATTTCCTGATTTCTGCTTATTGGGGTTTTTTTTAGGAATTGGCAATGGCTGAAAAACGTTTCAAGGAAATTATCCAACAGCACTCTAAAGAAAGGTTTAATTGTTTGGCTTTCTATGGCATTGGCAATGTTTATCTCAAGCAAAATCGGTAAGAAAACAATGATTCGGTTTTTTTTTTATGCTTAGGATAGCATTTTTAAACAGCAGATATTGTTGCGGCCAGGGGCATATTTAGGCATAAGAACCCTTGAATGATTCATTTCCACTGTGTGTGTGTATTAGAGGCCACATGCTATCTTCATTATAGGCAGAACTACCTTTGAACTGTATAAACAGCTAACCTTTAAGAATGAGATTCAGCTTCATTTTTCTTAAACTGTAAAGAGCTTTCTAACTCCTCTTAGCATCACCTGGATGTTACAGTTCTTCCTTTTCTCTACTGTTCTCTTGCTGAATTTAGCAAAAAATGTTTTTCCGTCTGGTGGTAGCAAACAGTCACATAAAGAATGACACAAAATAATGGAAAAGTTACTAAAATTGTTCTTTCTGAATGAATGTCAATAAATCTCGCCTAGAATGTGATTTGATTTAATCCTATACCTAGAAAATATGAACTCAAAGGAGTCAAACATTTTACTTTTTCATTTTACCGATTAATAATGATCCAATGTGTTACACATCTGTTAACCTCCTAGGACTGTCAATGGCAGTAGAATACAATAGCACAGTGGGAGTCATTCCCACATATACCTCATTCACGTAGAGTATGTGGATGGGGGCATGGGTTCATTTTTTTTTCTCCTTATTATCACTTTAATCACTAACCACTTGCTGACCGCCGCGCGTACATTTACTGCGGCAAGTTGACTCTGCTGCGCAGATCGCCGTTTACAGATCATCTCGTGCCCACCGCACCCTGCGTGAGTGTGGCCGCGGGTCGGGCGGACTCTATGTTCACCGACGACCCGCGATCGCCTTCTACAGAGGAAGAACGGGGTACCGCAGATGTAAACACGGCGTTCCCCGTTCTGACAGGCGGCATGACAGTGATCTGATCCCTGTGATGGGGATCCGATAGATCGGTCATGCCCCTGCCAGCCCAGCCCCCATACAGTTAAAACACTCATAGGGAACACAGTTACGCCTTTGATCGCCCCCGTAGTGTTAACCCCTTTCCTGCCAATGACATTTATACAGTAATCAGTGGCTATTTGTAGCTCTGATCGCTGGATAACTGTCAATGGCCCCAAAAAAGTGTCAAAATTGTCCGATCTGTCCGCTGCAATATCGCAGTCCCGATAAAAAAACGCAGATCGCCGCCATTACCAGTAAAAAAAATAATAAAAACACCATAAATCCATTCTCAGTTTGTAAACGTGATAACTTTTTTTGCAAACCAATCAAATGCTTTTTGCGATTTTTTTATTTACCAAAAATATGTAGAATACATTTTGGCCTAAACTGATGAATGAATTTTTTTTTTTTGATATTTATTATAGCAAAAAGAAAAAAATTTTGTTTGGATTTTTTTCAAAATTGTTGCTCTTTTTTTAACGCAAAAAAAAAAAAAAAAAAACGCAGAGGTGATCAAATACCACCAAAGGAAAGCTCTATTTGTGGGGAAAAAAGGATGTCAATTGTGTCTGGGTACAACGTCGCATGACCGCGCAGTTAAAGTGACGCAGTGCTGAATCGCAAAAAGTGCTCTGGTCAGGAAGGGGGTAAATCCTTCCGGGGCTGAATTGGTTAAAGTTAATAATCAGCTCTACAACTGTTCAAGCTGCTGCTGGTTTAAATGTGTGCTCTTACCCTAAGGCTATATATTGCCTTACTGCCATGCAGTTGCTACATGTCTGATTCAGGACATGGAATGGGGGAGTTTATCAGGTGCCCCTAGTTCACTTTCTAACTGTTTTAGGGCTTCTTGCAACAGTGTACCTGATGGTGCTGACATCTGCAGCCTGAAATCAAGCTATTCTCTTTTTTAAGAGTCTCTTCCATACTCCCAGTCCTCCTTGGCTCTATGCAGTGTGGCTGGGCCCTTTTCTCGCTCAGCTGAGGTTCTTCAGTGGAAGAAGCATAAGTGACATACTTCAAGGTCTTTTCCCTTGTTATCGGTTTGGAAACTTCCCTTTAGTTTTTCCATCGCCTTGACCACACACAGATCCTCAGACAAGCTCTCCTCTCCTCTGCATCCAACTTTCCAAAGTAGGGGGATGTTTGTTAATCTGTGTAGATATTTGGACAGCTTGCATCTCAGGGTGGTGTAATCCCAGGACTACAAAATGGAGGTTTGCTTTCTGCCCCCTCCTTATTTCTCACCTCCAACATTTTTAGGTCAGTGCACAAATTAGCAGATTTCAATCAAGCCCTCTTGTTTCTTTAGGCTCAAGATGTCACTACCCTAGTTTCTGAGGCACACGGTTCCAGGCATTTTACACTAACCTGTTCACTACTCCCAAGCACGAGAGTTTGAATAGAGCATGTCCTGGGCAGAACTTTACAGTCCAGCCTCTCCAGTAGTGCACATACAGATCTAGCAGTGCCTTGACCCAGGGAAGTGATCCCTACACCCAAAGGGATTCCAGGTCCAGTCTCAGAGGTGGGGGTATGCTAGTTCAACAACAAACTGCACAGGTTTGTCTCCAGGTACAGGGATCCTGCAGAGGAACCGTTGACTGCTCTGGTGGCTTCATGAAGTTGGTACACCCTGACCTTTGCCTTTCCTCCTCTTCCTTGTCTGCTTTATGGATTGAACTAGAGGGTATTCCAATGACTCTCATTGCTCCAGGAGCTTTACTATGTGGTACATCAGCCTGGTAAGGCTCCTAGCAGATTTTCCATGTACTCTACTATATTGTCAGAATATTAGTCCAAAAGACCGATTTTTACCATCCTGCTTCACAGTTGCTGGCTTTTAATGGTATGACTGAACCCCAGGTTCTGAAGTACATCTCTGAATCCGTTATTTCTATGATGATAAAGGCTAGAAGGGCCTACTGTTTGCAAGGTCTGTCATTGGGCTTGGTAGGCATACTTAAATGTCCTCCTGTTGAGGGAGCAGTTGGTGCAGGCTCTTTCGGACAACATGAAGTTGACAGTTGACTGTCCAGACGTTAGGGCAATTTGGATACATTCGGGACCTTCAGCAATCATTGTTTGAACCTAATTATCATGAAGCATCTAGAGTCCAGACTTCAACACAAACACCTGACTCTTGATAGTGCTGGGAGCCAGATGCTGGTCCAGACCCAGCTGCATGAAGAAGCTAAGGAGCTGGGCTTGGACCACCGCCTGGCTCTCAGCACTATTAAGGGTCAGGTTTATGCGTTCTCTAATATTTCAGAAACTGTTGGCCTCTCACTCTTTGATGAAGACCTTTTATATAGGAGGTCTCCCCTGTCCATTCCCCTATGATTCCATGAGCTCTAAATCTGATTCTCTCTGCACTTTAAGCCACGTACACACGGGTGTAACGTTTGTACAACCAAACGTCTAACTTTGGACCAAGTTGGATGTTGGCTGTTGTGTCTCGCATACTGACATGCACTAAGCGATTATACAACCAAGCCTAATGTAGTGACATGTTACGAGCGTATAACTAGGAAGTTCAGGTGAATGTGATTTCTGAATTAGGAATGTAGGTTTCCCAGAACGGACACTCCCGAGCGTTCCTGACTTCTGAGCATGCCTGTTTCGCACGTACAACTTTGTTGGACCAACTTCTCTGTACACACGATACAACAGTTGTACAACTGTTGTACAACCAACGTTTTCTAGTCTGCTCATCCAACTTCTGTTGTACAACAGCTGTTGTAATCGCGCGTACTAACGATCGAATGATCGTACAACAAGCTGGTTGTATGACCGTTGTTGTACAACCGTTGTACCATGTGTACGGGGCTTTAGGATTCACTGTTTGCAATTTCCCTCCATTGATTGGATGTGGTTATGGCAGTGATCTCTGTCACTTCTTTTTTTCAGAAACACTGATTCCCTTTTTGCCATCCTGGATAGACCCAATAGAGTCCAATCGCCCTGTAGGTGGCAGTATAACTTGAAGGTTTTTTTTTTTTTTTTTGATCAGGGAATAAAGTTTGACTACAACAAGAATCACGCTTAAGTGATTTGAAATATAATTGATCTGAAATTAAAAATATAATATTCAATCAAAAAAATAGTTAAAGCCCACTGTGAAAAGATAAAAAGTCCTCTTCATGTTGAAAGAAGCAAGCAAAATCATGTGATTCCGCATCCATCACCAGTGGAAAAGTGTTCCAATACTATAGCCACCACCAAATGTATAAATTTCACGCTTGCCAAATAGCGTGTGACTCCTTACTTAAAGAGAAGCCAAAACAAGCCTGTAATAGGGCACCTTGCCCTGGGTTCTCCTAGGCAATCCCTCCGACTCCGCCGCTGTTCATGGTCGCTACTGAATACCATTTAGGTATCCCCTCATAGAATGTGTAAATATAAAATAGTTGCTCCCATAGCATAAAACCCCATGGGTAAGATCTATTGAATAAAAAATATATTACACTCACATGTAGATTAAAAAGCGCTCAAAACAATACACTGGTCAGACAAGCAGCAGCACCCACACTTCCGGGAACTCGCAATGATGTCAGCATGTCACTCCCCCTATACGTTTCATCGCACGTGACTTCGGGGCACGGCTGCAGTGCTGCGCCATCACTGCTTATATTTGCCAAACACAACCAAGCCTTGTTATGGAAAGTATATGGAGATAACCCAAGCTTCTTTAAAAAATGTACACTTCTGAGCACTGATTACTCGACCCACATCCTAACCTCTGGGTAGGCAGGTATCACATACGATTAAACTATGATACCAGACCCTCAATGGAAGTGGTGAACGGTGCCATCAGTCTTATGAAACACCTTTCAGTAACAATAAAAACCCAGCAGAGCCATCTTGTGGCCAATAGTAAGTATGCAGGCAAATAATATAACTCCAATGTCTGACTAAAGTATAATTCAATCACCATATACAATCCATAGCATGGATGTGCTGTCCAATTAGATTTACATGAATCATATTACAATGGTGGTGGTATTACTATTAAAGATTAAATCTGAAAAAAATCTTCATAAAATTCAATATACATTCAAAAGTTCCGCCTTTAATACACCTATAACAAATGTCCATAACTCACCATAGATTAATTCATGCTATTCGCTCAAAAGATCCGTTTCAAATACCAATAAAGGGAGGAAATAAATGTAGCTCTATACCAGGGATATGCAATTAGCGGACCCCCAGCTGTTGCAAAACTACAAGTCCCATGAGGCATTGCAAGACTGACAGCCACGAGCATGACACGCAGAGGCATGATGGGACTTGTAGTTTTGCAACAGCTGGAGGTCCGCTAATTGCATATCCCTGGTCTATACTCTTAACTCATTGAGCTCTGCAAAGGCTCTATAACATAGAATCCACTTACATTTAAATCAGCCTAAGTAGTACAATGATTCAAACAGGTCTAACATATATATTTTATCCTATCTTAGACCCACTATTTCTAATCGGGCCATAACAAGGTCCACATTCAAACCATCTAGCGCGAGGGACTTGGTGTTTATAGTTATTTCTTTTCCAGTTTAAAGATTTCCCTTACTACAGAACTTCCTCTCCAGTGGGGGAAGTAAATCTATCTATACCCAAAAAAAATAGTATCTTTAGGGTGCCTCCTGTTGGTAGTTGCATTATGCCTGGATACGGAGTGGCCTTTAAATCCCTTCCTTCTTTATTGGCTATATGTTCACTCAACAAACCCTAGAACAATTGCGTCATAATGAAAATATATGTAAAAAGTGCCCCAGGAGGGACATACATTGCGTCAGCAGATAGTCATTAGGCACATGCACATCCCAACTGAGACATGGCTAACAATACATGGTTCCATCATTAAGAAATCCATGCAATAAAACAGAAAATTATGAGTACCATAATGCACCGGGTTCATAATACCCAAAGGAAAGAAGATATATCGGTAACAACTGTTGCCCCTGCAACCAGTCCTTAACAAAATCCACCGCTGCCATGCCAGGCATCACCAACCATCCATCCCAGGCTCTGTCAAACTTGGTTGGAAAGCCCCTATGTTGATGATAAATAATCTTTCCCATACTGAAGAGTGGTACCTATATGGGTAGCCCATTCCGGCAGAGACGGAGGGGAAGAGCTTTTCTAGTGTAGTAAAAGCATTTTCCGTGCATGAAACATGGTTGTAGAAAGCGCCTCTTTAACCACTTAAGGCCTGGAAGGATTTACCCCCTTAATGACCAGGCCGTTTTTTGCAATCTGATACTGCGTCGCTTTAACTGACAATCGCACGGTTGTGCAACGCTATACCCAATAATGTCCTTAAAAG
>BLSH010307934.1:343520-358926 GCA_018402905.1 Glandirana rugosa
TTTTTTTTTTTTTTTTTTTTTTGCGCTATAAACCAAAAGAGCGACAGTTTTTTGAAAAAAAAAAAAAACAATATTTTTTACTTTCTGCTATAATCTCCAAAAAAAAAAAAAAAAAAGTAATCAAATGTCTTCATCAGTTTAGGCCAGTAAGTATTCTACATATTTTTGGTATAAAAAAAAAAAGAAGCGCAATAAGCGTATATTGATTGGTTTGCGCAAAAGTTATAGCGTCTACAAAATAGGGGATAGATTTATGGCATTTTTATTGTTTATTTTTTACTAGTAATGACGGTGATCAGCGATTTTTTTTAGCGTAACTGCGTTATTGCACCGGACAGATCGGACACTTTTGACTCTTTTTTTGGGACCAATGACATTTATACAGCGATCAGAGCTAAACATAGCCACTGATTACTGTATGAATGTCACTGGCAGGGAAGAGGTTAACACTAGGGGTTAAGTGTTCCCTAGGGAGGTGTTTCTAACTGTGGGGAGAGTGGACTGACAGGGTGTAGAGAGAGAACGCTGTGTCTGATCACTAAGCACAGATCTCGCTCCACTTCCCTGTCAGAACGGGGATCTGTTTGTTTACATTGACAGTATCTATTGCATGAGCCAACATACAGCTATGGCGATTCGCACAATAGAGCCAACCTGCCGCAGTATTACTGCGTTGGCTGGTCTTTAGGTGGTTAACAAAGGTGTCAGGTATTACATCATACAACATGCCAAGCCCCCATTGCAATGGGTCTGATGCAAGAGCTGTCTGAAATGCCATATTAGAAGTTTGTACAACAGTATTCCAATATCCGTGTAACTTGGGACATCTCCACTACACGTGGATCAAATCCCCGTGATCATTACTACATTTAGGACATATTGGGTCCTCCAACAAGCCCATTTTATTCAATTTAAGAGGTGTATAGTGAACCCTGAGCAGTATGTATAGCTGAGAAAGTAGCTGAGCTATGTTTAAAGAACTTGGAACAAACCGCTTCAAGAGCCTTCTTCCACTGGTCACCCATTAACTCCCCCACATCCGACACCCACTGAACGTATGCGCTAAGAGGCATGATTATGGTTATGAAGAGGAGCGAGCGGCAGCTAGAAATAAAGCCCTTTAAGGCAGAAAGCTGTTAAATAACAAAAAAATCATCTGTAAAGTGTTGGGCCCCCACAACATTGTGCAATTGCAAGCAATTAAAGTACATCTGTTGGGGAAGGCCATATTTGGCTTGCAAGGTAGGAAACAACAAGCGTTTACCCCCATCAATACATATCTGACGTGAGTAACACCATAGGCCTGCCATTTGGAAGCATATTGGCGTTCAAACATTTCAGGGTAAGACCAATTTATGCTACAGATTCCTCCCTGCAGCTGTTTTGCCTTTGGCAACCTGATTGTTTTAGGGCTTCCTGTTTCCTAATGTTGACTCTAAAAAAAAAAAATATGGATTTTTATGGATGGTCTAGCTCAGGGGTAGACAACCTCAGCACTCCATCTGTGCTGAAACTACAAATTCAATCATCCCTCTTCTCCTAGTGGTCATGCGGCTTTTAGTCTTGCTATGCGTTTTGGGACTTGTAGTTCTACAGCAGCTATAATGCTAGGATTGCCTATTCCTGGTCTAGCTCTTGGAAGTGTTGATAGTTCCGGTTGTGCTGTAATCTTTATAACATTTGCTAGTCACCAGCAGTGCGTTTACTTCTAACTGTGTTATTCAGACTGAACATTTATTGATGTACTGCTCATTTTTCCATTTTCTTATTGAATCCTTTGTTTCTGCTAGGTTTTCTGATGCTTTGACTCAATATGTGAGGTCTAAGACCATGCTGATGCACAAGATGGTTCCAGGAGTGCTAGTTTGGCCAACAACATCTATTGTCATTGAAGAGACTAGGCCAGAAAAATTAGAGGTACTTAACCTATTGCTAGCCTACATAATTTAATAAACTTTGTAAACCTAATGTCCTTTTAACTGCACCCCTGTCTTTGTTCCATGTAGTGAATGGGTCGGCCGTGTTCGGATCAAACCCACCAGGAAACCGGCACTGCACACCGCCAATCATAAGCAGTGTGTGTATGTGCAGCTGCCATACTGGAAATGCCTCACTGCCTATGATTGGCGGTGTGCAGTGGCAGCTTCTTGGTGGGTTCGACCCGAACACGCCCGAGCCCATCACTAGTTCCATGCAGTTACTTAAAACCGCCAGTAAACTTAGAATTTGTACCCTTAACCACTTGAGTACCAGCCTTCATTACCAGGCCATTTTTCAGTGCTGTGATAATTTAACCAACAATTATTCTCTTAGGCAACACTGTACCCAAATGAATGTAATATAAGTTTTTGAGACAGATTTCTTTGGTTGGTATTTAAGAATTACAGTTTTTTTGTATTTTTTACTTTAAAGCGTAAAGCCGGCCGTTTTGAAAAATAAAACTGTTTCCATTACTTACTTTTAAAATAAAAATGCTAGAATGGTATGGAAACCTTTGGTATGGAAAATTTTGCCATAATTTTTTGGAAATGAAGGATAAATGCTGGTCCTGAGGGGACTTAAACATGGAGCTCTGGTGCACTAGATGCAATAATATACAGGTCATACACAGGGGAAGGGGATAACGCCACATTCGGTGGCAGGGTGGAAATGAAGGGGTTAATATTCAGATGAGCAAGAAAAGGGAGGTGAGGGGTTAATTGACAGGCCACATAGCCTGCATTGGAGCTAATGTGTAGAAGTGGGGGGGTGGTCCCTGAAAGGGTTAAAAAAAAAATCCTGTGTCTGTGCTACAGAATGAATGGATCGGTCGGTGGCTGCAGCTGCTGATCCATTCATTCTGTTCCCATGAGTACTGATCTCTCTCCTTCCCCTGTTGTAAGGGGAAGGGATCAGCACTGTAAATGGTACCATGTTATTGCTGTGATGAGCAAACACGGTGATCACGTGGTACCCAGCCCCTCAGGCCAGTTGGTTACACAGCAATCAGCTATTTATCCATTGCAATTCATGAACAGCACTGGGTAAATAAAAGGCCACCTATCCGTTGTTGAAAAACGTACATTGATACGTGTACATAACACGTGTGTGACACTATAGTCACATAGGCTGCTTAGATAGGGAGGAAATGCACTGAAAACTGAGCATGTGCAGAGTTTCCACCACAGCTGCAAAATCCCTATCTTAATTGGGGACATGGACAGAATGGGGAGATAGAAAGAAGCAGGATAAACCAGGTTTTTTGTAGAATACAGAAAACAAGTCTAATCATAGTGACTCAGAGTGAGTATAAACAGCATGTAATACAGCATTTATTGATTGTTTATAATGTGGGTTTAGTGACACTTTAATACTTGGTATTACCTTATCCCAACATTCACCCAACGTTCACACCAACCTAAAACCAAAAACACATTTACAATGAATGCTTTTTCTGTGGGAGTGAAGTGTTTCTGCACACTATACCTTATACCCTAAAAACAATGTTTGCAGCTTTCTATTAAATGCATTATAAACTCTCATACCTGAACCTTTTGTTTTTCATATACTTTGATCATGTGATTTCATGCTGTCATTTATTGTTCTGTATGCACAGCCTACAGTAGAGTACAACTTGACAGTCTCATGTCAGCCGTTTCTGTTTGTGTTTAAGTGTGGGACATGGCACTGCACATGCTAATCAGTTTAATGCATGACCTCTGCCTGTAGTATAAGAACTGACACTCCCTGTGAGTAAACTTCATAGCCCACAATCCTTATTAGATCCGATACAGATACACAAAAGCAGAGCAATTAATAGAGAGATCACCATGCAGTCTTTCATCACATTAGCACTCCCAGATTTCTGATGCAACAGAGAGGAATTGGGGAGCTTAGGATTGTGCGTTCTATGACCCAGAGCAAGAAATTGCCCGTTACTTTAGGGTATAAGGACAAGCTGGATGAATTAATACATGGACCACACGGGAATTGATCAGCCACAACAGTGCAAACTGCAACCACAGCATAAGTGCCAAACAAACATGGAGTATAACCACACTAATACCTAGTTAAAAACATGTAAAAGTATACATGGCTTTGAGATATCGCTTTTGTGATCTGCATACGTGACATAATTTACCAGATGTGTCTTTGGGTTTTCCCACTCTTCTGCACAATTTAATGTGCTTTTTGAATCCTTGCTGCTACAGGATAATCAAACCTCTTTTGCCAGACGGTCTATAGATTTGGATTTGTAATGGTTCTTAATCTTTTTCCTTAGATTCTCTTGGATAACTGCATAGAAGAGTGCAAGTTTCCACCTAAACCCAATGCGCTTTGCCGATTCGAGCAGTGTTTGAGTTTACCTAAAATCCAGATCTATTTTACAGACCCCGATTTCAAGGTAAGTATAGGCTAGTGTGTCTGACATTTCAGCAGCTTCTCTGACCTATGATAGCAGATGCCATAGGCCAGGTACATGTTGGTATACCAGAAAAACCACAGGCTAGAGTATTAAACAGAAAGTAGCACAAGATTTAAGACTAGGTTTAGACCTGCCACTGCTCTTCTGAAGTGTTTCACATCACTGCATGTGAACACTTTCGGTTGTTGCTCAACCGCGTGTTTTTAGAACCTCTCCCCAACCCCTGGTCTAAACAAGGCCCGAGTGAGCACATATTTTGCGTTATCTTTGCATTAGTTGCCTAAAAATTTGACGTCCGTGGTTTTATTTGCTATTCAAAATTTTGTTAAAGGAAAAGTACAGCTAAGCCAAATCTCGCTTGGCTGTACTCCTGTGGATCACACACTGCACTTTAATGACCCATTTTCAGCTGACAGAGGGCTGAAGTCAGAGCTGGCCCAGGCTGGGCAAAGTGTAATATTCCCTACGCACACATTCAAGGAACTGTCTATTCAGTAATGCTGGGTGCTGTAATGACCATGGGCTGGAAACCGTGGTTGATCAAAGTGAAGAAAATGTCATCACCCCACCAAGGATTCCTTGAAAGGTATTTATTTTCATGGTCACATGATAAACATACAGCAACGTTTCAGAGCCACACAGGGCCCTTTCGTCAGGCACGTGACCAAAACTTGCCTGACGAAGGGGCCTTGCTTGACTCTGAAACATTGCTGTATGTTTATCATGTGACCATGAAAATAAATCCCTTTTGAGGAATCCTTGGTGTGCTGATAACATTTTCTTCACTTTGATCAGGCTGGGGAAAGATCGCAACCATATGGTTGGAATGCACCCAGATGCATGGACCGGCAGCTGGCTCAGCCTCTCATCGAGCCGCTGAGAGCATGAGCCACATGCTCCTGCCCACTCCGACAGCTCAGTGCTCCAGTGAGCGTCGAGGGGGGAAGAGCAGACAGCGGTGACCGATGGTCACCAGCTTATTGAGAACTGAACGATCCACGGTTTTTGATCGCTCAGTTCTCAGTCTTAGAAGCGACGGGGGACAGATGCAGCATCGGACCGATACTCTATCCACCTTTTTTTAGCGGGACCTAATTTTATTTATTTTTTAAAAAAGATATTTTTCACCTCTAAAAGTGATCCCATGGCGAATACGCCACAGGGATCACTTTTATCTGAAAGTCCGGCCCCTGAGGGAAAAGAAAATACCTGGTATTTAAAGTCGGTAAGTGGTTACACAAGGGTAAAGTAGTACTTATGTCAAGCTAGGGTAAGGGCAGACGTCCCTTTCCAGAATAGTAGGATTATTTTTTTGCATAGAAATACAGTATACGCAACACAATGTTTAGCATGCATAGAAAGTTCACCACTCAGTTGGAGCTTAATTTTTAAGTACATTCACACAGAGTTTTCCCTTAAGCCAGATACACACTATTCGTTTTTGAAACTGTCAGCTGTCCGCTGTACTGACCATGAGGTTAGTTATTATTATTATACAGGATTTATATAGCGCCAACAGTTTGCGCAGTGCTTTACAAAATGAAGGCAGATAGACAGTACAGTTGCATCACAATTTGGTACAAGAGGAATCAGAGGGCCCTGCTCGTTAGAGCTTACATTCTAAGAGGGAGGGTCAATTGTGCAAGGGTCACATCATACTAAGTTATATCCCTGGTGCTCCTTTCTGCCAGGTTAAGATTTCAGCCTCATCTGATATTGGCATAGGGTAAAAGGTCCTTCGGGTGACTCTGAACTGCAGGCAGTTCCCAGTTTTCTTGAGCCTGTTAGTAGTTTGTTGTGTTGCCCGCCCCTTAGTTGAACTGCTTTTGGATATCCCAAAGGTTTGACTTCGGCAGCTGCAGACACGAGGGACTGGAGACGGAGGCATCTCCCAGTCGGCATACGAGGGCAGATCCCGTCGTCTGTCTGGAGATATAAACTTACAGTACGGTCCGTGTGGAATATTACAACGTATGCTTTAAAAGCATAATGTTCTCACATGAAAAAGTGGGAAAACTTTGATGTTCTTTTCCTCGCCTCCACTACATCTGCATAGTGTTTGCGGGAACACTCGCCTCCAAATCCGGGACCTTGAGTATATGACAGGGACAACACACATGCTGGGACTGGAATCCCGAATCACTCCTGCAGTGACCTTTTGATTTTGGCTCGCTTTTGAGGTATCTTCTGTTGCACACTCTGATTGTGAATATCTCCCAATTGTCACCACTAGATAACCAGCGTCTAGGCACGCCAACATATTCTGCAACTAGCCCCTGACGAAAGGCTTGAACCTGAAACGTGTCCGGCTCCTCCCCTTTTGGGTAGGACTGCAGAATAGTCTAGAGAACGTATACTCGAACTGGTGTGGGCCCACTGGCGAAAATGTTCTTATGTTTTTAACAGCATGTGACATTTATGTAGATATGTTCAAATCTTTTTGCTATTTTCCCATTTTTCCATGTGTATTTATGTGCAATAAATGAAGAATAATTTTTTTTTTATATGAATATGTGGTATTGATTTTTTCCTGTCCCACCACCCTTAAAGTCCCACCTATAGGGGTTATTCTTGTTAAAGGTTTGACTTCTGTGCCTCTCAATGGACAAGAATCACAGTAGGATTTTTTTTTTTCATTGTGGCAATCCAATGAGGAGAAAGTTGCAGTAGTCGAGGCGAGAGATAACCAGAGAGTGAATTAGAAGCTTGGTGGTATCATTGGTTAAAAAGGGGCATGTTCTACAGATGTTGCTGAGGCGGCATCATTTGGGCAGGGATTGGATGTGGTCCTGAAAGGACAGTTCAGAGTCTAGAGTTACCCCTAGCACCCTGGCATATGGGGACGCACTAATAGTTGTGCCATTGATCTTAACAGAGATGTCAGGGGAAGGGACACGTGGAGGAGGAAATATCATGAGCTCAGTTTTAGATTCAGTTTTAGGAAGTGCTTTGACATCCAGGCTGATTTGTCTGTTAGTAAAGCAGTGATCTGTGAGTTCAGCGCTCTCACCCGCTGAGCTGTTGTGTTCTGGCAGGGGGACGGCGGCAGAACAATGCGATCGGTACTCTCTGCCATTGGCTGAGAGCGTTGATTGGGAGTTGGTCGGCTGCTGGTTTTCCAGCATGCACGTCCAACAGAAGCCAGCTGAACGGCCGGCTTCTTCAGACTGACCGACATAAACATGGGCCTAATGTCAGCAGTTTGTTGGATTTTTTATTTTTTTTGAACCGGCCGTTTTCTCCCAACATTTGGCCCTTCTTTACAGGGGCTTAACTCGTAAAGTCTGAAATACCTGTTGAATAGTGCCAGTTAGGTCCACCTCATGCAGGTTGCTGTGATGGATTGACGCTGATGTGCCACTCCTAAGTTGAGATCAGTGTTGTTCCCCTGTGTAGCATCCTGAGCTTAGAGCTGGGATGTGCCCTGCATGGCACAATTGCCTTGCAGTATGCGCAGAACAAAAAAAAACACAAGGAGCCAGGTTATAACTCTTTTGCAAAATATATTTTGCGATTCTGCTCTGTTTTTTCATTGTGGGACTGCACTTCAGTAACCTAAGATCTGATTAGCTGCTGTGGATGATGCTAATTTGCTGATTTTGCTGCTTGTTGCCCTGCTTTGCTACATTCAACCCATTGGTGTCTTAAAGCCGAAATGTAGCCAAAATAAAAAAATGAAAAAAATGAAAAATCAGCACCAGGGATATAACTTTGTATGATGTGTCCCTTGCAGCTTCTGTTAGTTTAAATTCTCCTCTGACCATGCCAACTCCCCCCCCAACTGTACTCTTCTGGTGCCAGGAGTGTTAATAGAACTTCTGGGCTATTTCCGCCTGGCTGCACGAATGAAACGTGATCTATGAATGCAGGGGGCAGACCTTTTAAACATCCCCCCATCCTCCATTCACAGATGCATTTCTGTAGGCAGTCTTCAGTGGGTGGAACTGCACAGTGATGACGCTGCCACTTTTTTTTCTAATATCTGTGCAAAAGCAATTGGTGCACACAGTTGATTTGTATCCTCTGTGGTCGCTGACCAATGTATTTAAATGGGGTTTAACTTTCAACTTTTTTGTGATATTCTTTTTATGCCATATTTTTCAGATAACCACTGAAGGGTTTTCTCTCGTTTTTACAGGGCTTTATCCGTATGGTGTGTTGTCAGTGTTGTATAGTTGAATTCCATGTTTGTTGTTGGAAAAAGTTAAAATCCACTGCATATTCTGATAAGAATGACAAGGTAAGCTGAAGTTTTTATTGCCAAAATTTAGTAAATTTTACACTTCAGTGAGCAATGGGGGTGAGTGGGTAAAAGTGGAGATGGGCTTTAGAGGCACTGATTTAGAATATACATTGGACTAAAGCAAGAGCCACGTGCGGTTGTCTTCTCGGGTATTGAATAAGTTCTTTATCTTCCATGATGTACTGATTGGATTCCAGCTAAATTTTTTCCCAATCCCAGAAGAAGAGTTCATTAGTGTCTGTGTGGGTAACTAAACAAAGTAAGTTTACAAACTTGAAGATCATTCAGATTAAGGCTCCATGCTCACTAGCATTTTATTTCTGCCCCTAGAAGCTAGTGTTTTCTTATGTGTCCATGCACACTACTTTAGGCTATCAGCATTTTTGAGCTTCAGCGTGTAGGAGCAGAAAAAATTGTTTTTGTAGAGTTTCCTGGAGTGTTTTTCCAGCAGAAACTCTGCTAAATGCTACTAATAGTTGAGTTTTTTTTTTTTTTTTTACTGCAAAAATGCTAATGCTCCTAAAACACTACTATAAAAAGCTATTATGAGCGTTTTTTATCCAGGGATTTTTTTTTCACGATTTTTTTTAGCTTAAAAAAACGCTAGTGTGCATGGAGCCTAATAGGAGTAAGCTAGAAATAACTGATCTGTTTTTTTTTTCCCCCCACAGGATTTCCTAAGATACCCATGTTTGACCCCAGACTGCAGAGGGCTCATTTGTCATATTGTAATATATGATATTACAGGGGAAGTAAAATGTGAGGTATGTTATGAGATGCTAGATTTGCGGTGATGCTTAATTTATAGTATTTATATGTAGAATTAAGTAATGCTTTTATTTAAAAAAAAAAAGGTTGTAATACGGGACTTTAAGGGTGCTTAATTAATAATGGTATATTCAAATATTCCATAAAATCAATGAAACCTTTTATTCCAATTTTTTTTAAGCACAATTAAATCAATAGCAATATCATGGTCTTTACTACAAGAAAACAGTTATGACATTTTCCATGTTACAATTTTAGTTTCTCAACATGTTTTGCCGAATGTGCAGCCTCTTGAGTAGAGTGGTTATTGTAGCGCTTAAAGCTATCCAATAATTGGATTGGGTTGATTAAAAAATGTGACGTTTATTCATTATGATGGAGCTTTGTACCCCAAAAAGGACAGCACAGAGATGGTAGAACGGTGACCGTAGGAGGGATATAGGATCAAGGAATAAGTTCAAGTGTTTAGTGTACCACCGGAGGGCGCCAGATAGCCTTGGTGACAGCTGCTCACACTGATATAGCGGTCTTTAGTGTGAGCAGCTGTCACCTACCCTATTTTTCACACATTGGAAGCGCAGGAGTAACCACACCTTTATTTGCCAGATAGCCTTGCTTCTATTCATGAATATGTAGATGTAGTTTAACAGGGCTAGCAAGGCTAGCTTCCATACCACAGGCCAGAGTATTCCCTCCACGGGAGAAACATAAGACACTTCTCTCAGAAGCCATCCGATTCTTTGCTCTTAATGAGTAGCCTCTTCCAGAGCAGTCCCTTGTTGCTCCCTGTTGCTCTATACCTCTACAATGCAACACTGTGTTTGTCGGACAAGTTGATCGGTCTCCGGACTGACCAGTTTTTCTATCTCCAAGAGCCAAGTTGTCCCTGGCCTGGTGGCTCAGGAGTCTAGTTCTGGAGTATGTGAAGACCACCATCTTTGCCCTCTTTTTGGAGGATGCTCACGACAGATGCTGGCCTGCCAGGCAGGAATGTATCCTAGGCAACCTGTCGCTGTAGGAGATTTGGTCATTGGAGGAGTTTCCTCTTCTGAGAACTTTCATCATGCAACTTTGAGTAATATGGCTGTCTCTGCAGCAATGAACCATTGTACTGAAGGGTACAACGCCATGGTCAAACAACGCCATTGCGGTGTCATACATCAGTCATCATGGAGGAATCAGAAGTCTTTTTCCAGCTTTGTCATCTGTGTACACTCCAAGCATAGACTGCTGGCTGGCAGACTTCCGCAGCTGGCAGTGTCTGGAACCGGGAGGGTGGTCCCTACACCTGGACTTGCATTGCAGGTAGGGACACCTAATGTGGACCACCTGGTATCCAGGTTCAACAGCAAACACAGGTTTGTCTCCACGTACAGGGGTCCTCTAGCAGAAGTAGGGGATGTGCTGGTAGCCCTGTGGAGCCAGTACACCCTACTCCTATGGCTTTCCTCCACAGGAACTTCTTCCTTTGTCTGCTTATCAGGATTCTTATTGCTATGGACTGACCTATGTGGATGTGGTACACTGATCTTGTATAATCCTGCTTCATGGCAACTAGATTTAACAACATGGCTGCTGAAGCCCAAGGGGACAAGGGGTATCTTAATAACACTGATTGCCTACGATGCTAAAGGGCCCGACGGCCAAAATACAAAAATGTGTGTATCACAAATTTGTCACTGGGTAGCCACTGGCGGGGCGCTTATAGCTCACGATTTACCCCCCCAGCACCACCGCAATCCTTTTGGCGTTTTCATTAAAAATCGCCATGCGGTGATCGGCCGCCATTTTGACGTAGCCGCGGACATTTTGGGCCTATGGGGCTTTCCCTCTAGTGCTCGGAGCGGCCATTTTCGGTACTGCACGTTTCATGAAGGGTGTGTTTGGCCTCTAGTGTTTAACGGTGGCCATTTTGACTGCATGCTCTGCAAAATACACGTGTCTGCAGCTTCTCCCTTCTCCTGGAACGGCGGTGATTCGGGCAGCGCAGCTCTTCTGGCTTTCTGCACTGTAACGGGCAGCGGAACAGCAAGTATAGCTGGGCTCCCTCTGGGTGCTGGTGGTGGTGGGTGCTGTCCTCTGTAAAGGCCTGTGGGTGGGTGGCAGTGTGGGGGCGCCCCTTCTCCTTCCTGTGTCATTTTCTGGGGAAACTATGACAGATCTCCCTGCTGAACCTGCTGAGGTGGCATCAGCAACGACGCAATATGATCAAGGGGCCTTTCTGGACCAGCTGCGGGTGGTCTTTAATGAATTTTTCCCTCGTGAGGACGCCGCTCAGCGGGTCCCTAAGAAGCGCCCCCCTCATTTTTCCTCAGGGGAGGATTCGGAGCCGGATGTGGCCTCAGGGACCCCAGCGGACCTGTCTGATGAGGAAATGGGGCCTACCGAAGGGGACCAGGGGTGGCAGCGGCACAAGAAAAAGCACTAGTTGCTGGCATTCGCACTAAGTTGCAGCTGGATCGAGATGGTGAATCACGATCTGCTGCGTATGTGTGCCGGTCTTCTAGGCCCCCCAGGGCCCCCAAGACTTATCCTTACAATTAATTTTTTGACCATTTCCTGTATCGTGAATGGCAGCGCCCACAGCGTTCCTCCTCACTAACAAAACGTTTTGCTGTTCGCTATCCCTTTGAGGAAAGCTTCCTAAAGAAATGGGAATCACCTGTGGTGGACCCACCCATCGCACGCCTTACTAAGGCTACTACCATTCCTATGGAAGGGACTCCCTCCTTTAAAGATCCCGCTGATAGAAAGACAGAGGCACTTTTGAAGTCCCTGTTCTTGAGTGCAGGCTCTGCTGTGCGACCAGCACTGGCTTCTGCCATGGCGGCACAGCATTTATCTGAATGCATGGAAGAACTCATGAAGGACCTAGAAGGCGGTCGTCTGATGGAGGCGCCGCAGAAGAGTTTTTACTCCAAGGGTTCAAGTACCTTTGTGATGCGGCCGTGGATATTCTGCCCCTGTTATCCAGAATATCGATCTCGGCCATCAGACTCCGACGAATTCTTTGGTTGCGTTCTTGGTCCGGTGACCACGCTTCCAAAAGAGGTCTGGCTGACCTCCTCTTTCAAGGTGGGCGCCTATTTGGCCCACGTCTGGATGAGATTATCAAGGATTTCACGGGTGGTAAGAGTACCTTCCTTCCGGAGCCCCCGAGGCGTGAGTTTCGCCATAGACAGGAGCCCCCTCCTTCGGGTCAGAAGAAGCTTTTTCGCGCCCCTGGCGCGACAGGTAAAGGGACCCGTTCCAGTAAGGTCGCTGCAGGGGCCGGAAGACGGCAGTGGCAGCACAAGACCGAAAAGACGCAAGACAAGTCTTCCTCAGCCTGATGGGTTGCCCCCACCCGAGTGCCGGGTGGGGGGACGTCTTCTGGGGTTCGCAGAACGGTGGCTGGCCCGCATTTCAGACCGCTGGGTCCGGGAGGTGGTGTCCACTGGGTACAGGATAGAGTTCATCACCCTACCCCCAGACAGGTTCTTCCCATCAAATTTAAGCCTCCCGCAGGAACGCAGGGAGGCCCTATCTGGGGCGGTACAAGCTCTCTCAGACCAAGGAGTGATTATACCAGTGCCCCCAGGAGAGAGGTTTTGAGGTTTTTACTCAAATCTCTTTGTGGTACCCAAAAAAGGGGAAGGGTTTCGGCCCATTCTGGACCTGAAGGCCCTGAACCGGTATGTCAGGACGCGAAAGTTCCGGATGGAGTCTGTTCGGTTGTGGCCGCCCTTCACCAAGGGGAATTTCTGGCGTCGCTGGACATAAGGGATGCGTACCTCCATGTACCCATCCATCCGCGACATCAGCGTTTCCTGCGTTTTGTGGTAGGAGACCGCCATTTTCTATTTGTGGCTCTCCCTTTCGGTCTGACCTCCGCACCCCGGGTCTTCACGAAGTTGCTAGCCCCGGTGTTGGCGTTGCTGCGTCAGAGAGGCATTGCTATAGTGGCATACCTGGACGATCTGCTCCTGCGAGCGGACTCTGGAGGAAAATGTGAATATCACAATGACCTCACTGCTGGACTTCGGCTGGTTACTAAACCTGAAGAAATCGTCGGTGTCTCCATCCCGCCGTCTGGAGTATCTGGGTCTCATTCTGGACACAGAACAGGCGAAGGTGTTCCTCCCTCCGAAAAAATTGCAGTGTCTACAGTCGGCGGTGCGTACCCTTCTGTCGCACCGTCGGTCTTCACTACGGTTCTGTATGAGGGTGTTGGGACTCATGGTCTCGTCGTTCGAGGCGATACCTTTTGCCCAGAGTCACACTCGCTTTCTCCAACGAGCAATCCTGACTCAGTGGGACAAGTCCCATCGGTCGTTGGACCTCCCGATTTGTCTAAGTCCCCAGACCAGGGCATCTCTGACCTGGTGGCTTCGGGACTCGGCCCTAACTCAGGGGAAGACGTTCCTGCCCATTCAGTGGGTGATCATCACCACGGACGCCAGCCTAGTGGGCTGGGGTGGAGTCCTGGGGCAGCTATCGGCCCAGGGCCATTGGTCGGCTCAGGAGGCTCGCCTCCCAATCAACGTGCTGAAGCTGAGAGCAATCAGACTGTGTCTTTTTCACTGGACGAGGAGATTGCAAGGCCGTCCGATCAGAATTCAATCGGACAATGCCACAGCAGTGGCGTATGTGAACCAACAGGGCGGCACAAGGAGTCCAGCTGCTGCAGCGGAGGCAGCTCTGATACTGCGTTGGGCGGAACTGCACGTTCCTACGATCTCAGCCATTTACATTCCAGGCGTGGAGAACTGGCAGGCAGATTTTCTCAGTCGCCAGGCGCTGGACCAGGGAGAGTGGTCCCTCCATCCGGAGGTGTTCAATCAGATTTGCCGCAGATGGGGGACGCCAGACGTGGATCTCATGGCGTCCCGATTCAATCACAAAGTGAGGACCTTTGTGTCCAGAACAAAGGATCCGCTGGCAGTAGCCACGGACGCTCTGGTGGCCCCCTGGAGCCATTATCGCCTCCTGTATGCCTTCCCTCCGATAGGACTGCTTCCGAGATTGGTACGCAGAATATTGATGGAGGGGATACCAACAATTCTGGTGGCCCCAGATTGGCCCCGGCGCACCTGGTATGCCGACGTGGTGCAAATGGTGGCAGACGCCCCTTGGTGGCTCCCGATGCGAGACGATCTTCTGTCTCAAGGACCCATATTGCACCCTGCTTTACCCTCGCTGGCTTTGACGGCTTGGCTATTGAGTCCCAGGTGCTAAGGGACAGGGGAGTCGCCGACTCCGCAATCCCTACTCTGTTAAAAGCTCGCAAGTGCACTTCTCGCAAGATTTATCACCGCACCTGGAAGGCTTACATAGCTATGTGTGAGGCGGAGGGCTATAACCCTATCGCTCTCGCTCTTATGTCGTGTCCAGGGTCCTGACCTTTTTTCAACAGGGCCTGAATAAGAACTTGGCTTTGAGTACTCTCAAGGGCCAGATTTCGGCTTTAGCTATACTCTTTCAGAGACCTTTTGCTTCGCACTCGCTGATTCGTACCTTTGTACAAGGTGTGCGACATGTGGCGCCTCGGGTAAGGCCTCCGATGGCCCCGTGGGATTTAAATCTGGTGCTTTCTGTCCTTCAGCCGCCTTCACTACCGTTGATTCTTCCGGTGGAAGACGCTGTCGTCAACATTCCTTTAGAGGGATTAGAAGAGCATTCCACCAAAGACTTCCTGTCTTTCGTGGTCTAAATTTAGGGTGCCCCGGTAGCCTCCGGAATGGGCTCCGCGGTGTACAGCGTGTGGAACATGTTTCCATGCTTAGTCGCTCACGCTTCGTTTTCCAGAGACTTTCTCATATCGATTTCGGCTTTAGACCGGGAACTCTCATGAGTTTCGGTTCAAGAATAAGTCCGGGACAACTTTTTTCCAGTCCTGGGACCTGTGCTGTATTCTCGCTCTCGCTATCCCAATATCGGGAGGCGGAGTGTGTATCGATACATTCGGAAGGTCCACGCCACTATTTAGAACGCTCTTCACGTGAACGCTC